>JACXGK010012854.1:0-13733 GCA_016801125.1 Novumbra hubbsi | reverse complement strand
TCAGCATAGATTTGGTGGCTTGACATATCTGTGTATCATCAGCATAGATTTGGTGGCTTGACATATCTGTGTATCATCAGCATAGATTTGGTGGCTTGACATATCTGTGTATCATCAGCATAGATTTGGTGGCTTGACATATCTGTGTATCATCAGCATAGATTTGGTGGCTTGACATATCTGTGTATCATCAGCATAGCAGTGGAAATTAAAGTTGAAGTGACAGATGATGGTGGAGTTTGTAGGCTTCAACGTGAACAGTCAGCACAGATTTCCTCACCCGGCCTTCAAGGCGACAACCAATTTGTTTCATGGTCTGGAGCTCCCATGTACAACAGGGGGATGAAGTGAAAATAACGTCTAGTTTTTAGTGGGGCCAGAGTTGTGGGCGACAGACGTTAAGGCAATATATTATATATGAGGTAAAATATGGAAGAGCCAACTCTGTCGTCAAAGTGGGATTTGTACAGTACAGCAAGGAAAAATCGTTATAAACAATGGGAGGGGCTTGATTTAACATGAAAATATTTCTGGGTGTTTGTCACTTTTTATCGTGGAAAATGCCGTTCCTGACTCAAAAAGATGCAAGAACTTCAGAGGTTGTAAAATCAATTAGACTTTAATGAACGTCATCATAAAGCCGGGAGGTTTCTGCAGAAAAGGCTGAAGTACAACTCTTGAACACACACATTTATACCATGTATTGTCTCGTGTTATTTGGATCATCCCTTTATGATAATTTCAGGGAATGAGTGAACATATTGTTCAACTCATGAGCCACCTGGCCTCGAGAGATCCCAAAGGCCTGGGAAGAGTTTAAGGGCGGCAGGGTGGATGTTGTCCCAAAGAACAGGTTTTGAGTCTTTCTGGTGAGGAATCATGAATGATGACCTCGTCTTCTAATGTTCTTTGTTTCCAAGTGTGCTTATACTACACTAAGTACATACTTGATTTGTGAATTGATACTGAATGACATTATCAATAACTGCAGTTTAATACATTTCTGGCTTATGAATATATGACATTTTATGGATTACTAAAATATTACTTCTATAATACTATGGTTAACTATGGTTAATCGATTCCTTAGTGAATTCATTTTGTGGATATGTGAAACACCAAAATTCCCCTATAGTTTCAGTAAGGAAAAGAAAGCCCAGCTTGTTGTCCAGTAATAATTCATTAGTGCAGGGGGATTTAGTCTTCATGAAGTGGGTGTTTAGGCGAGCAAGGTTAGTAAAACAGCAAGTAGAAGTGGAGTTGTAGTATTTTATTGGACAAACAAATATGCCTTACTTTAAAAAACAATTACATTTGTGACCCCAAACCTTAAAATTAAATATAACATCTATATGAAATTAATATAAAGTAATATTATGTTTATTATATTAATATAAAATATGGAGATTTAGTGTATTCTGTGTTGTTTCTTTGAATGTTGTTTAGTACTTAAGGCATCATTACATAACCAAACATTCTGGGTAATGTCAATGAATAAAGGGGATTTGGTTTCAGACAAAAGCCAGCACTAGAAAGTGAGGCTTGGTTTCAATGAATTCTTGATTTTCTCAACATAAAATTACATACTGGATTTCTTTACTACCTTAAGATCAAATAATTACGATTTGCAAATGATATAAAAATACAAAATAAAACAGACAGATGATTAACAAGGATTGTCACAATGTTTATTCAAAAATAAATACATAATTAATAAAAAAGTGTTGTAGAGCTCAAAAATTTACAAAGGCTTGGAATTAATCAACTTTTGAAATATTGTACCAAAAACCAAATGTAACCACCCATCTTGCAAAAGGATTAAAAAGGGTAATATTTACAAATGTGTACAAAAAAACTACAAAAACATGGATGCAAATCAATTGAGCATCTAGTAGCAAAACCATAACATTTTCACTGCATGTTCTGCAAAATATAAATTTAAATCAGGTAAACCAATATATCTGTTTAATGTTTCAAATAAACACGCAGTGTATCCACTGTCCTTAGGAATTAGGAACTGGTAAGGTGGCTTTTGTAAGGAAAGTCGTACAAGTAAAATCCAGCAATAATAACATCAGTTACAGCAAAAGACAAACCCTGTCAGTGCAAATGTCTAGATCCGCCTTTCTGAAACCCAGTTTTGTTTTCTGATGCTGGACAGTGAAGTAATTTCTTTTGTTAATGACATTTAAAAGACAAAAAAATATCTTGAACTTAGTCCATCACTAACATTTAATCTAAGATACTTTATGAATGGAAACAGAAGGATTAAGAAAAATGACTTGCCATTGAGATATCTTTCATGTTTCCTGTATACTATTATATGCATACATAGTCGTCTCGACGTGTCATGCACTACTGACTGTTATCAACTTGGCAACCTCCCAAACATTTGTCACCTTAACATTTTCTGTACTAACTTGGTTAAATGATCTATTTACGAGTTTACCAATGTGTTATTTTTCATTCTACTTTTTCTTACTGGGACCCTATATGGACATAATAAATGGAGCTCCTCACCCCTCAGCAGCTAAAGTACCATTATTTCTGCTCATTGAAGTTGTTGCAAGTTTAACATGGATCCTTTTGAATACAGGGAATGCTCTCTACCATTTCTGGTGTCCTGTTATACTTCAAGAGAACATGGGCCCTTGGACTGTTCCACAGGAGTACCTGGCTCAAATTACTCGTAGCTGCCCCTGTCCTCCTGGTTGTGTTGCCGATCAAGTTGCTGCCTGACGAATCCTGGACACAACACGTAGGCAGCCAGAAGAGGACTGGCCACCCTTCAGTCTCCTTTCTCTACCCTACTAGAGAGTGTTTCAGAGCCATTGTGCATCAACTCTGTTGTTGCAGATGTAAAGTGGATTCATGAAATACATTTGATTGAAGTTGTTTTTGTTTTGCGTGCTTGTCATTTTTTTAATGATTCAACCAGTCCGCCCCTTCCCCGCGTGTCCGCCCCTTCCCATTCTCTCGAGCCAGGAGGTTTTACATAACAGGAGCCACATGGTTAAAGTGAGCAAATTGTTTAGATGTTCTCAGTCCAGCTTGCCTAGCTGCAAGAGTGTTGTGCCAAGTAGTTGCTTACAATGTGAAGAACAAAATAACTACATTTCATTTAGCTTAAATACATGATTGCAAAAGCATTTTGTGAACAAAAATTTAAAGGCGCATAATGACTGAAATAAATCTAAATTAGCTGCATAATATACACAGGTGCATAACTGAGGAATGCTGGTTATATACCTCAGGAATAAGTCAGTCATTTTAAAGAAACGTTTTTAGACTTTGATAGTTTTAATGAACACAACTTAATTTTAATAAAATGGTTTGAGATATTAGCTTTACTAACCCTGAGTAAAATGAATTGTTCTTCAAAAAACATGATGAATTAATCTTATACCTAAACATCATAGGTGTATGATCTTAAAGTCAGAGTTTGATTTTTTATTATTCTATAGAATTATACAATATATTTGAAATATCTTACTATTATCTTATTTATTTGAAGTGGTGAGATGGAGACGTGAGAATGATTCAGTGACAAGTAATAAATAGCAGCAAGCAATGCAAAGTCTCTAAATATTTCCTCTAGCTTATCAATCTCACCTTTGAATCTAGAGCAGTTGCTCACCGATTTCACAGCTATAAGTTATTACACTTCTGACACTTCTTACAAAACACATGTGTTGTATTGAATCCATGCACTTTAACTCCTTGTGTTCCATTAAAACACATTCCTCTTTTTCATTCAACACTTCAACATTAAACACATCACATCAAACAACCTTTATTAACATGAAATATCCATCTTGTCCTCCCCAGAGCCGTAGAGAGAAAGAGTTGCGTCAACTGAGGGTAGGAAAGCTATGTGGTCACGTGGTTCATGCGTCTCGAGAGGCAATTCAAATGAAAGGTAAAAACTCACCGAAGCGATTACAAAGCTCCACAAAAACAGTTTTTTAACTAAAGAATATTCGTAGCTAACATGTAGTCCGACTTTTCGGACCTCTGTATAAATCATGAATTACAGTAAATTAACTAAAATATTAAATTAGCTGGCTTGCTAGTCATGTCCTATGTAAGATAAGTGTTCTAGCGCCTAATCTATCTTTCCAGACTTTGAATCATATTTATTAACATCTCCAATATGAAAGTTGTGCTCTGATTTAGTAATCTCTTCATACTTTTCAAATGTTGTCATTACATGTAACTTGCAAACAAGTAACGAGTTTCATTAATACATCTGTAAGACTGCGTTCTGTCGTGTCCTTGAACCTAGCATTTTCATCATGGTTGGGTGTGCTGCATGGGAATGTACAGCACGCTCCGAAAAGGGAGTCAGAATGTATGGCTTCCCTACTGAAAGTGAGAGAAGAAAGAAGTGGCTTTTAAAAGTCAGCAGGAGCCACTTCAGTATTTCAAAGGACCCTAACAATAAAAAGCTATGTGAGATAATGAAAACAAAATTGTGTTTTAAATGGAAGCCTTGTGTTAGGTTGATCAGTATATGAAGATCTCTAAATCCGTTTACTTATTAAACATTTAGTTTACAATAAGATTAATAATTTTGTACTCTGGTCTTTGTTGGTTCCTTGACATTGTGTATAATCGCATCCAACTGGAGTTTAAATCAACGAATGGAACCCTACACCACTGATCAACTTTGATCAGATCGGGGGGGGGGGAAAAAAAAGATTATACATTGTGCAAAATAAATTCATACCTTCAAAAAGTTTCATCATGTGCTGTTTCTCAACAACGCAGCTGCTTTGTTTGGAACTATTTGGCTATCTTTTGTGGCCATCTTGGGGTAAAAAACAGTCCCATTGGAGTCAACGGAGTTGACGCAACTCTTTCTCTCTGGCTCTGGACCTTGGTCCTTCATCCCCCTTTCCATCAGGCTTCCAGCAACTTGTCACCTCCCCATATGCCTGCCTCCTTGTCCCCTCCCTAAAACTTTAACTGCCCTAACCCTTAATTGCTCCTCCTCACCTAGCTGGCTGCTTCTCATCACTTTCCCAACATCACAGCTAATTTAGTATAGTGGGTTACAGCTACTAGCTAGCATCATAGCTACTATAGTATAGTAAACAATTGCTACTGGCTTGCATCACAGCTACTTTAGTATAGTGGGTTACAGCTACTAGCTAGCATCACAGCTACTATAGTATAGTGGGTTACAGCTACTAGCTAGCATCACAGCTACTATAGTATAGTGGGTTACAGCTACTAGGTAGCATCACAGCTACTATAGTATAGTAAACAATTGCTACTGGCTTGCATCACAGCTACTTTAGTATAGTGGGCTACAGCTACTAGCTAGCATCACAGCTACTATAGTATAGTGGTTTATAGCTACTGGCTAAATTCACAACTTTCGTTCGGCACATCCTTGCAGTGTCAGTTTTCAAATGCATCTTTAAACTTTCAGCATCATAATATTTCAATAATAAAAAAATAAAAATGCTTTGTTTATAAACACAAAGGTATTCACAGAATACAAGTCCTTATTAAATGCTGATTATTCTGTTGAACTAGATATTACTAATATTAACACTAGTCTGTTGAACCAGGTGATCAAGAATAGCATTGTATTCTGTTGAACCAAGTACATTTCTAACAAAGCTTTATTAACCAGAGGAAATGTAAACTATGCTAGTTAAATTAAAGATATACAATTCAGTAAAAAGCAAGACACAAAAAGTGTGCCATATTATTAAGCCCTGTCCTAAACTTTATAGAAATTTCTCTAAAAACTAAATGTGGAATTTCCCAGAAATATCACAGAAAGGATATTCTGCAAAAATGAATTGCTCTAATCAACCTATAACACTGAATTGTTAAAGACTGTGAAATATACGGTATGGAAACATTTTACTTAAATCAGCAAGTCTACATGTATGGCAGCCATTCCATTCCAGTGTCTGTTGAATTCCAACACAGGTACACCTCATTCTACTGAATAAGCTACTGATTAGGTGATCACCTGAACCAAATCTTATTTAACAGTGATAAGTATAAAAACCACTGCTGGGGCTCTTCTCTTGCAATAGGACCAGCTGGATGGCAAAAACTGTGCTAGTAGTACCTCAAATAGGACCAGCTGGATGGCCAAAACTGTGCTAGTAGTACCTCAAATAGGACCAGCTGGATGGCCAAAACTGTGCTAGTAGTACCTCAAATGTAATTGGAATAAAAAAATAACTATTGACCAGGAAAGTTTTGAGTGAGGAAAAGAAGGGTTCAATTCTAGCTTAACTGGCAGAGGGATTCAATGAGCGTCAGGTTGATTCCATCCTTTAAATTTCAAACACTGCAGTTCAAAACAACAAGGTTAAGCAGCAGACATTAGGGACAACAAAGCAACAGACCGGGACGACCGCCAACTCGTTTCGAAGGTCACTTAACCACCCTTGGATGACATCAAGAGACCTACAAAAATAATGGCAAACGGCAGCTGGGGTGAAGTGCACGACAAGGACAGTTCAAAACAGGCTCCTACTGGCAGGGAGTAAATTGTGCAAAGCTAGAAAAAAGCAGTTTATCAATGAGAAGCAAAGAAGAGCCAGGCGGAGGTTTGCAAAAGACCATAAAGATCAGACCGTGGAGGATTGGAGCTTAATCTCTAAACCTGAACCCCATTGAAAGAGAAAGATGGATTGTCACAAGCCCTCAAACAGCACAGAGCTGCTTGAATTTTTGTGCCATAAAGGAGTGGCATAAAGTCACCCAACATCAATGTGAAAGACTGGTGGAGAGCATTCCAAGACACATGATAGACAGGTGGAGAACATTCCAAGACACATGATAGACTGGTGGAGAACATTCCAAGACACATGATAGACTGGTGGAGAGCATGCCAAGACATGATAGACAGGTGGAGAAGATTCCAAGACACATGATAGACTGGTGGAGAGCATGCCAAGACACATGATAGACAGGTGGAGAACATTCCAAGACACATGATAGACAGGTGGAGAACATGCCAAGACACATGATAGACTGGTGGAGAACATTCCAAGACACATGATAGACTGGTGGAGAACATGCCAAGACACATGATAGACTGGTGGAGAGCATGCCAAGACACATGATAGACTGGTGGAGAACATGCCAAGACACATGATAGACTGGTGGAGAGCATGCCAAGACACATGATAGACTGGTGGAGAACATGCCAAGACACATGATAGACTGGTGGAGAGCATGTCCAGACAGATTAAAGCTGTGATTGAAAATCAGGGTTATAACACCAAACTCTTCTTAAGTGAGAACATTATTATTGTCTGGTTTAAAAATGTATATGAACTTACTTTCCTTGCATTATTTAAGACTGCATTTTGTACTTTTGACCAGTTGTCATTTTCCGCAAATAAATGCTCTAAATGCCGATATTTCTTTTTGGAATTGAAGAGAAATGTTGTCAGTACTTTATGGAATAAAATAAGAAAGTACATTTTACCCAAACACCTACCTATAAGTAGTAAAACCAGAGGAACTGATGGTCTCTTAATTTTTTCCAGAGCTGACATTTAAGCCAACATACACATTTATTGTAAATTCAAACTGTGCTAAAGTAGGAATGCTGACTTCAACTTGAAAATATACTGTGTAAAGCTAAACTGCAAATATGCAGATTGAGAAGAGCCCTAAAGTGAAGTGTATAGGAAGTGTTTATGGGATAAATGACTATATAAATGTCTTAGCCCTTCTGAATAGCCTACTTGTTAAGAATTTTGAATGTACCTGCTGTCATACAAATAATGTAGAAAAAGACGTCCGCCGTCCCTTCTCACTCCCGGTCCTGATCACAGCACAGTAAAGTGCTGTCTTTTTTTTGTATGTTAAGATATCTATCGTCTTTTTCAAAATCACAACATATTTCCCTGTCTGTTTTAAAATCTTAACATGTTCCTCTGTCTGGTTTTTAAATGTCTTTGTGTTAGGAGGATCTCTGCGAGGAGGGGCTCCCATCGGAGGTCTCCGTTTCACCCTCTGATATGGCCTGCATGGGGGCCAGGTGGTGTCTACTGCGGCTGCTGTAGCGGCTGCTGTTGGATGGGGGAGGGATGCGTGAGCGGCCATGTCTGTACGAGGCAAGAGACAGCCCTTTAGGGGAGAAGCCCTCAGAGAAGGGACTGGGAAACAGTACTGGTGGGGGGGACATAGGCTTCCCATGAGAGACCAGGGGGTCTCCTGGAGCCTTGGGGCCAACTGGGCTCTTCAGAATCTCTGTGGCTGACATGCGATAGCTGGATTCTGAGCGGCTGCCCTTCTTTAGGAGTAGCAGTTTAAACTCCTCGTTGGAGGTGCTGGACTTCTTAAGGCTGCGGTAGATAGGTCCTGGGGCTTTCTGGGGACTAATGTTGGTTGGAGTACCGGGATTAGGCAGGGACACTGGAGAGGTCACGATTTTGCCAGGGGGGGAGACTGGGTTGCCAGACAAGGTTCCTCCAGATGCAGCACACAGACGTCGCCGGACGCAGGACTCTCCAGAGTCCTTCTTACCAAGAACCTTCCTCTTGGATCTATAAAAGACATTAAAATGCTTGGAGTTATAGGCAATAGTACACTTTGTTAGCTTAGTGACTAATTCAACCCAGAAACCCACCTGTGTATCATAGCAAACAGGTCCTCTGTAGTACGAGCCTTGCTGGGAGAAAGGAATACATCATCCTCCGTCTTGTCCTCACTAGATCTGGACTCTGGAGCACGAGACATGCATGATTGGTTTTAAAAGGACCTCAAAACCTTTAGATACATTTGTACTGTCTTAGTTCAGGTAGTAAGTCAAATAAATAATTAGCTTAATTGCTGATATCTGACCTTTACTGTCGTATCCCTGCTTTGTGTCTGGCAGGGACACAGGGCTGGAGCCGGGGACTTCTTCTATAGGAACAATCTCCTCCACATCTTCCTGCAATCTGCTGCTGTCCATCGAAGTACTTCTGATTGGAATATCTGAGGAATCACATTCCTTTCCTCTGCTAGCTGCATTGCCGATAGCATAACTTATTACAGGAACTTTCTCTACACTGTCTGATGCTGTGTCACCTTTGGTCTGAACAGGACTCTGTGAAGGGTTGTCTGTTCTCTGTAGCTCTGAGGGCACTGGTGGTTCAGCCTCCAGACTGATTTTACCAGGAAACATAGCCTTTTCTACCAGCTGACCTGGTATCAAGTTAGAGGCCTTAGCACCTCTCTGACAAACCTCATGTTCTGGTTGAGTCTGCTGGTCTGCTGGTATCCTGAAGGCGGTATGACCCCAGCTGTTTTCCGCTGGTTCCGTAGTGAAGGGGCCGTCACTGGGGGAAAACAGTGACTCACAGTACCATTGGGAGGGGGGTACCTTGGAGTGGTAGGCTGGAGGGGACCTTGCCTCCGAAGACTGGCTGCTAGAGGGGAGACTAATGTTGGGACTGGGGGCCTCCTCTGTATGTCTAGACTGATCAAGGCTCCCAACAGACCTAAGCTGGACTGAGAGCAGCACAGTGGGGGTGATGGCCATGGTAGGGCAGCTGGAGTTCTCAGCCCTGGCTGATGCTGCTGTTGACTTCGGGATGCTCTGGTGCACTAGATATAGGTGGTTCCTGTTGCCAGGGGTCTTGGTAGAGACTGTAGGAGGTTGGTTCAGGTTAGAGCTGTACAGGGAACTGAGATCCAAGTGGCTAGGGGGAATAACTGGTAGTTCCACATCTCTGGTGCAGGACCAGGACAGAGATGACTTCCTCTCTGGAACCTTGGGCTTCCGCTTCTGATTGGTGGGAGACATAGGCTTTCTTTTTTGATTTGTGGGTGACCGGTGCTTCCTCTTCTGATTGGTGGGTGAAAGGGTTTTCCTCTTCTGATTGGTGGGTGAAGTAGGACAAGGGAAAAAGGCAGAGGGGAAGGAGGAAGTGGGGGTCTCTGATTGGCTGGAGTAGCCACTAGATGGTGACAATAAGCCAGCCAGCCTCTCGGGAGAAGAAATCTTAAAGGACATCTTGAAATCTTCTACTGAAGGCAGAGAGGACATCTTGAAGTCTTCTACTGAAGGCAGGGAGGACATCTTGAGGTCTTCAACTGAAGACAGGGTGGACATCTTGAGGTCTTCAACTGAAGGCAGAGAGGACGTCTTGAAGTCTTCTACTAAAGGCAGAGAGGACATCTTGAAGTCTTCAACTGAAGGCAGTGAGGACATCTTGAAGTCTTCTACTGAAGGCAGTGAGGACATCTTGAAGTCTTCTACTGAAGGCAGGGAGGGGGTGGTGGCTCTGGAGCCTGACTGAGACTCTGAGCTCTCCTGAGACTTAATGCATTCTATAACAGTAGTGCCGGTAGCCGTGGAGGAGTTGGACAGGGAGCGGTACGGGTCGGTGTTGGACCAGAGATCTGTATAGTCAGATTGGACAGCGTTCTCACCCTGACAGGCCTGTGTGTCAGTGGTACCAAACAGACTGGAACTGGGAATCTCCTCAGTGTCCTCCCCCCGCCAGGCCTCCAAGGGGTCCTGCTCTAACAATAACCTCTTTAGGCGTCCCTTTCCTCCCATTTCTGGGTATGGGCAACCCAAAGAGCCTTCCAGGGCTATCTGTGTCCTCTCCCGCCCTTGGGGATTCTTCAGTTCACTCTTGTCAGGAGCGTTTCCCTCTCGGCTGATTTTCCTTAGTGAGGAGCTGCGCATAGGAGGCGAGGGCTTCGCCTTAGGTTTCCTTAAAGACAGACAGCTCTGGCCTGGATTGTGTTCCTCACCACAGTCAGAGCCTGAGGGGGCATAGTTATACGTGAAGCTCCTACTACCTTTCAGACCACAGTCAGAGTGCATGGATGTGTAGTATCCTTCAGTGTCTATAGAGTAGTATGATACAGTGTCAGCCTTCTCCGAGGAAGGCTTGTCTGTGGTGAAGCTCTCGCAGGTAGCCATGCTAGTGAAGCTGGGACAGTCCAGACTCCCCTCCCCCTCTCTGGAGTGCTCAGGGCTGAGGTCATCCGGTTGGGGGTCAGGATGGTCAGGGTGTGGGTAACTCCACTCTCCGTCACTAACTGTGCTGACCCCTGCATCGTCAAGCAGCCTGTCTATCTGGTACGTGTCAAGGATTAGAAAGGGGGAAGGCACATCTGTGGCATGAGGGGCTGTGTTGAGGGACAGTTCTGAGTCACAGTGGGAGGAGGCAGTGAGTGGGGGGGAGGTTGCGAGAGGGAGGGTCTCAGAGGTCTGGGAGGGGCAGGTTGAGCTGCTGCCACTCCAGTTCCCACTGGAAGACTGATGGTCATCTTTATGTTCCAGTTGGCCTCCCAGAATCCCCCTGGTGGAGGCAGTGTGTAATGGGCTGGAGAATGTGTCTGAGCTGGAAGACATCTCACAACTCCCCAAGTCAACTTGACGGGGCAGGCGAGAGTGGCCCCTCCGCATCCAGGGGGGTTCTGGACTGGCAGGTTGTTGCTGGTATTGCAGGCTGGCAAGGGAGTGATTTGGCTGGGCATGGACGTCAGGACTCCTGCCCTCCTTGTCCTTCAACTCCTCTTGTCTGGATAGAAAGTCCTCAGCCTCATAAGGAGACAGCTCCTCCTCATCCCCACTGTGGCTGTGCCCCCCTTCCCTCGACAAGCTACGTGACCGCAGGTTTACTCCCAGTGAGGAGCTGGAGAAAGAGAGCATAGCAGTTCTGTACTCTGAAGCTTCTGGGAGCGAAGAAATATTCCCGGTGGAGAGGGACAGGGGGGAGGGGGCAAAGCTAACTCCCTGCTGACCCCTCTGTGACCGGACCCTCCGGCGGGACGGCACAGTGCCCAGGAAGACTTCCGTCTGACAGCCAGTGTCCTTTTTAGCATTCAGATGGCAGGACAGGTCCTTGCTACAGAGGCCAGCCTTGCTATGGACAACAACCACTCCTTCCCTGCTGACCGGAGACTCATCAGAATCTGGAGGAGTGAAATACAGTGAGGAGAACAAGTATTTGATACACTGCCGATTTTGCAGGTTTTCCTACTAACAAAGCATGTAGAGGTTAGTGGCCTAGCCAGTCTCCAGACCTGAACCCAATAGAAAATCTTTGGAGGGAGCTGAAAGTCTGTATTGCCCAGGTACAGACCTGAAACCTGAAGGATCTGGAGAAGGTCTGTATGGAGGAGTGGGCCAAAAAAAAAACCTGCTGCCGTGTGTGCAAACCTGGTCAAGAACTACAGGAAACGTATGATCTCTGTAATTGCAAACAAAGGTTTCTGTACCAAATATTAAGTTCTGCTTTTCTGATGTATCAAATACTTATGTCATGCAATAAAATGCAAATTCATTACTTAAAAATCATACAATGTGATTTTCTGGATTTTTGTTTTAGATTCCATCTCTCACAGTTGAAGTGTACCTATGATAAAAATTACAGACCTCAAAACCTGCAAAATCGGCAGTGTATCAAATACTTGTTCTCCCCACTGTAGTATCCAGCTTAGGGTCATTGTCAAGGTCATGGTCCAGTTTAGGATAATTGTCATGGTCCAGTTTAGGGTAATTGTCAAGGTCCAGTTTAGGGTCATTGTCAAGGTTATAGTCCAGTTTAGGGTCATTGTCAAAGTCATGGTCCAGTTTAGGGTCATTGTTAGCATCTGGGATAGAAGAAATTCCTCCTTAAAACCCACTTTACGCAGTTTCCACAAAGATTCTGACGTTCACAAATGTTTTCTTATTTGGGATTTGTTCTTAAATAAGAACATACTCTCTGCCCACACAAGAGGACACTGAGTGCTGACATGTTTGTGCCAAATAGTTATTGCGGTTTCTTCAATTCTACAGTTTTATACTACTTCACAATAAAATTGCGTCTCAACATTAGTTGATTTTTTCGAGCATTAACATTATGGCTTTTGCCACTGGTAGCATTTAGTGCCAATGCTTGCAAAACCAAAGACTAACTTTACCCTGCCAAAGCAATTTTATTTAATGGAACAAGAGAAATGTGTAACCCCATCTTTTACTGCACTATAGGCTAGTGGTATTTCATTACCAACGTCACTATAGGGTAGTGGTATTTCATCACCCATGTCACTATAGGGTAGTGGTATTTCATCACCCATGTCACTATAGGGTGGTGGTATGTCATTACCAATGTCACTATAGGTTAGTGGTATGTCATTACCAATGTCACTATAGGGTAGTGGTATGTCATCACTATAGGGTAGGGTAGAGGCACTTCCACTTCACCAGGACATGGAATTAATCTTTATAAGAACAAAGGTACGAATTCTGCAGTTTAGGAAGACGTCATGAATCTAATGTAAACTTTTTTTAGGGCCTCTCAAGAACAAATTTAAGAAAAAACATAGGAAGATATAGGTAAATGAGTCATGATCCGGGTTAGGATCCTTGTTAGGGTCACGGTCTGGGTTAGGTTCAGGGTCATGGTAGGGTTCAGGGAAATAATAAAAATTGATTATTAAACAACAAACAGGGTTTGGGTTAGGGTAGACCATCCTAAAAAATCTATGAACTATACATACTAATGTTGAATCTGATCTTGTTCAGAGGTTGTTAGATATGTCAGGGTTCAGATGTTGTTAGATATGTCAGGGTTCAGAGGTTGTTAGATATGTCAGGGTTCAGAGGTTGTTAGATATGTCAGGGTTCAGAGGTTGTTAGATATGTCAGGGCTCAGAGGTTGTTAGATATGTCAGGGTTCAGAGGTTGTTAGATATGTCAGGGTTCAGAGGTTGTTAGATATGTCAGGGCTCAGAGGTTGTTAGATATGTCAGGG
>JACXGK010012853.1:0-13734 GCA_016801125.1 Novumbra hubbsi | reverse complement strand
GGCCGTTGCCTTAACACCGGCTGTTCTAACACAGGGGTTTTGTCTCCCTCCACAGGGCTTCTTCTGCAGAACGGAGGAGGACTTTGACGACTGGTGTATGCGCATTAGAAAGGTATGCAGGACCAAGGCGGAGGCTGTTAGATCACACTGGCATGGAACCATCAGAGGAGTGTTACCTAGCGTGGCGTCTAAATGAGCGCCGGCCGTTACTGCGGAGGGTGGAGTCGGTATCAGCGGGTGCAGTGCCGCTGCATCGAGCTCAATGTGATAACGATGGTGTTTCATCTGCCCTGTCCTCAGCTGTCCCACGCTAGAGGAGGCCTGCCCATGTTTGAGCTGGCTGACTGCGAACCGGCCCACTTCTCCTGCCCATTGGACGTTAACCTCACGCCGGGTAAATGGGGAAACCCTTACTGACGGGACGGGTGGGGCCGGAATGTGGGTCCGAGGGGCGTTGTTGACAAGCGTATTGCACGGGGACTGTAGTCCTGCTGAGAGTGTCTGGCTTCAGCGGAAGTTCCCTTTAAATGTCAAGTGCTTTCTGTTACTCAACCACACGTCTTTGACTGAATCTGGATGAGGACCAGGTGATAATGGAGTGTTAGTTCTCTTGGACAGTATGTCTGGTTACATTCCTGCAGTGGGTTGTCTACGTGCAAATGTACACCCGTGGGCAGAACTATCTTTCCCTATCCAGGACCCAGGTAGGGTGGTAAAATGCAGGGAAAGCCTGGAACATGAGAAAAGCACAGGGGAGTCAAAACCACCACCTATCAAGTACTCAGGCAGACAGTCACACAACCAAAAACAGCCTTCGGAGCACAAGGCAAACTGTTTAAATGCCCAGGTCAATTAGTTGATCCATTCCAGCAGCCAGGTCTTCATACAAAAGCCACACCCACACTCCTCAGCAACAACTCAGCGCACATGTAAACTCCAGAAATGGCAGGTTGCAGAAAGAGAGACATGGCACACATAACGAAACAGAAATGATGTCGATATTTAAATGTGCGACGTTTAACAGAATGCCCCTCCCCTTTTAGATTTCTTTGATTCCGACAGGTTGGAGAGGTTCTTTGATTCTGAGGACGAGGAGTTTGAGATCCTGTCCCTGTGACGAAGGCAATGATGAAGAGGAATGATCTGGCTTGGCAGAATCTAAACCGTTCCTCGCTGAAGCTACAGGGGACCGGAGACGTCTCTAACCAGTCTGGCACGGCGGGTGTAGTGACGCCCCTCACACAGTTGTCTTCTGAACAGCCAATGACTGACTCACTGCTCTGTGTCCAATAAGGAGACTTCTTGCCAGGATGTGGTGCAAGGTGGGGGGGGATCTCTTTGGGCAAGTTCAGCTTCAGTTAGGTGCATCTTCACGTTGTCGCGTCTCCATTTTAAGTCTTAACACTTTAAATGTTTACTTTGAAGTGACATGGTGCCTTCCTCCTTCCCTAACCCCAATAGGCTGAAAGGCCACACACCAGTTGACTGCGGTGTTTTGTCAAGACCTCGGGTTAGATCCATAATGGCTAACTCTTGGCCTATGTCACTGATATCAAAAGTCTGTTTTAACTGATGTGAAATGTTAACCAAAATTTGGTTGAGTGAAATGTGTAGATTGCTTGTGTTGTCCTTCGTTCATCAGGCCCCTTTTAGACATGAAGTGAATTGCCTTCAGATTTGTGTCAGACTTGGGGAGTAAAATTGTCTTTTCTTGACCAAAGTCTATTCGAACCGGGGCCCTCAAGAGTCTGTCGGTCACGTGTCTAAAATCGGTGAACAGATCATCGATCATTTTAAGATTATTTATTTAGTCAACATGAAGAATGCTTACTGGGACAAGATGGAAATGGAGAAGGACAAAGCTTGGACTTGTGGTCCTTACAGTTTAATGATTAAAATATTATCCGGCGTCTTTAATGTTGTATGGTTTATTTGCAGCAGTGTTTTCTCGTGTGACTACGTCCACGGGGTTAGGCGTCGCTCTGGATGATGGTCCCACGAAACAGTGGGAGGAAAAAAAAGACCTGAGCCTTGTTTACACCAGACACAGCAAACGTAATGCCTTCCGATGGCAATAGAACGCAAGCCGCACCGCTGTGACTAATGTGCCCCCCACTCCACCAGATTTGGATGCGGTACAACAGGCGTGTAAACTTGTTCCTAACTTGCCCGGTGCTTTTCTGTACAGTTTCCAAAACGGAAGTTGATGTACCATCGAAGAGCTAATATGTAACTTTCCACTATACAATTTGCATTCTTGATATCAAAAACACGACCTGAAACAATTATGTTAATGAGTGGTATCACCGCCTTTGGCTTTCCAAAGCAAGTAAACAACGGGTTCTGCATCAAATTCGTCTTGAAGATGGTGGAATAAGCCTTAGGAAAACCAAAGCTGAATGTGTCTCATTCAAAAGGACCAATGTATGTTCATCATTCCTCACAACTTGTAGTACGATGCTTATTAGTTTACCAACAAGCTAGCTGACAGCAAACAGGCACACAATCTTATGATTAACACTGAGTATAGCAAACACTCAACTCCCAGCTACTGTAGCCTTTTAGTTGGGCTGCTTTTGGAACTATATATGCCATGTTGTCGATTAACTAGTCTGTGCCATTGTTGTAATGTTTTTTTTAAGCCTACTGGCTTGCACAAATTGCTGTACTGCTAGCCGCCTAGGTTTCACTTTCTAGTCTGGCTTTTGTTTCGAAATGAAACCTGCGTGAATCTGTGAGATCATACACACACACACTTGTCTGCTCCAAACATAAGCCATGATGAAACAGAAGCCATGACAAGTGTATTTTCTTATCTTTCTGTCAATTAATATATGGCATCGCAGGCAGTTCTATCGGTTAATTAAATTGACATCAAGAATTTGAATGCTGAATTTAAAGTCTATGGAAAGCGGCATACATTTCTTGAATTCCAAGAATGCATAAAAGATGATTTCAAGAACAGAGAACATTGCAGCAGTTCAGGGTCTCCTTTGTTGTAATATTAGTTTCATAATGTGCCAAATGTTTTCAATAGGTGACAGTTCTGGATTGCAGACAGGCCAGTTCAGCACCCAGACATATTATGAAGCCATGCTGTTGTGATATGTGCAGAATGTTGTTACGCCCGCCTTTTTATAAAGGAGGCGCAACGCCCTGCGGTGCGTGAACACCAGTGTGAAGTAACAGAAATAAGGTATGGGGTCGTGAGGTGCAAGAGAGAAGACAGCGAAAACCAAGGGTACCGTGCAGGGGATTTATTTATCCACATATCTTACCTAGTGTGCATAGACAAATTACTCCTACGGGTAAATGTATGCCCGCGGGCCTCTTGCCTACACACTCCCAGGGTGCTGCCCCCTTCCCCCTTGGGAACAAACAAACAGAGGGTTATTGGGGGAAACAAATATACAAACAACTCAAACAGAACAGGTACCACGAATAAACCATAAACCAAAACCCCAACTAACAAACTAATTACTCCAAACAACTCTCAACAACAAACGAGTACAACCACAGTTCTGAACACAGAGTAGCAACAGCTCAACAGACAGACCACTGGGAACAAAAAGAGTTCTGATGGGGTGGCGAATGGAGGGATCTTGTACTGCGGATGGAAGGATGTGATTGGTTGATGGGGGCAGGAACCAGCTGAACAGAATAACGGGAGGGAGATGAACTTGATTGATGGGATTGGTGGCACCTGTGCAGGAAAAGGGGAACAAACAGCAACACATACAAACACACAGCAACACAGACACTGGGGACGTAACACGCCCACCACAAAAAATGCGAACACAGGTTTGCATAAATAAAAAACAATAACCCCAAAACGTACTCCCAGTGACTAAGCCCGCGATAGGGCGTCGGCTACGAGGTTCGCCGAACCTTTCTTGTGAGTAATCTGTAAATTATATCCCTGTACAATCAGAGCCCACCGCTTGAGGCGGCGGTTCTGATTGTACATTCGTCGTAAAAACACCAACGGGTTGTTGTCGGTGAACACAAGAACAGGTAAAGTGCTGGACCCTACATACACTTCAAAGAAGTGTACGAAATTATCCGGTGTAACAAAAGCCGAGATGTCTGAGGCACGAGAGGTTAGAGGCACTTGCCAATAACCTTTTAACAAATCTAATTTACTAACATAAGCAGCGGAACCGATTCTATCCACGCAGTCATCAATGCAAGGTAGTGGATAAGAATCAGGCACTGTAACGGAGTTTACTCGACGATAGTCCGTACACAGTCGGGACGTGCCGTCTGGCTTAGGAACTAGAGTGCATGGAGAACTCCA
Source organism: Novumbra hubbsi (assembly GCA_016801125.1). Taxonomy (NCBI): domain Eukaryota; kingdom Metazoa; phylum Chordata; class Actinopteri; order Esociformes; family Umbridae; genus Novumbra; species Novumbra hubbsi. Next base: position 9,437 of record JACXGK010012853.1, on the reverse strand, counting down.
GGAGCTGTTACTGGGCTTAGCCATGTTATTCCCTAACAAGTAGTCTACCTCACTCCTCATTATTACCCTCTTTTTCGAGTTTACTCGATACGGATGCTGACGAATAGGAGCAGCATTGCCGACATCCACGTCATGCTCCAAAACAGACGTGCGACTAGGAACGTCCTGAAACACACTAAGAAATATGTTTATCAACAGCACAAGGTCAGTGGTTTGCTCCTTACTCAAATACTCTATTTGAAAGGTCAACCGTTTCAGCATCTCCGAATTACACAAGCGCTCACACTGCTGTAATGTGTGACGTAACTCCAAACCATCATCCTCTTCTAGGTCTCCTCCAGGCACCACCGTAGCTACACTGGAGATTGCGGTCTGGACCGGTTCACCTGCGGAGCTGATGGGAGAAGTGCGCGTGTGGTATGCCTTCAGCATATTAACGTGACACACACGAGAAGAACGCCTACGGTCTGGGGTGGTTACCACGTAATTGGTTTCACTGAGCTTCTTTTCCACGCTATACGGTCCTGAAAAACGGGCCGACAGAGACGAACCAGGGATCGGCAATAAAACAAGGACTTGATCCCCTGGTGTAAAAGAACGACTAACAGTGTTTTTGTCATAGTTGCACTTCATCCGCTTTCGTGTCGAGGAGAGAGATTTGAGCCAACACACAGGCATCATGCAGTCTCTCTTTCATCTGACTAACAAACTCCAACACATTTTTAGGGACGCTACCTGGTGTAGGAGATCGAATGTGTTCTTGTAAGACCTTTAGCGGACCCCGTGGGGTGTGTCCAAATACAAGGTCAGCAGGGCTAAAACCGAGGGACTCTTGTACAGTTTCCCTGATTGCAAACAGGACAAAAGGTACTCCCTCATCCCAATCAGTGTTAGAATCTATGCAATATTTACGTAGCATCGCTTTTAAAGTCTGATGCCAGCGCTCAAGAGCTCCTTGACTCTCTGGGTGATATGGACTAGAAACCTGGTGGGAAATGGACAGAGTTTTTAACACATTTCCGAATAACTTCGACATGAAGTTGGTTCCCTGGTCAGTTTGAATTATCTGGGGAGACCAAACGTTGAAAAGAACTGAACTAGTGCCTTGATCACAGTCCTAGCTGTTATTGTACGAAGAGGAATAGCCCTTGGGTATCTGGTAGCACTGCACATAATGGTTAACAGAAACTGGTTACCAGATTTCGATTTTGGTAATGGACCAACGCAATCTATTATAACACGGTCAAACGGTTCTCCGACCACAGGAATCGGACAGAGTGGCGCACGAGGAACTGTCTGATTTGCCTTGCCGGTAAGTTGACATACGTGACAGGTTTTACAGAACTGGACCACATCAGATTTCAAACCTGGCCAAAAAAAATGGCGAAGGACTCTATTAAAAGTCTTCGTGATGCCTAGATGACCAGACCACGCCTGGTCATGCGCCAGAGACAGCACTTGCTGTCAGAACGGAGTAGGAACTACCACTTGTATAACTGGTCTCCATTCGCTAGCAGTATTAGGCGTTACCCACTTACGCATCAAAACTCCTGCTTCCATAAAGTAGGCAGAGTCTGTTGCCGCAGTTTCCTCAGCGGATATAACAGAATCAAAACACTTACGGAGACTGGGGTCGTTCTGTTGACATTCAATCACCTTCTCGGGGGTGAATGACAAAAGAATGTCACGTAGTTGGGGCGCCTTCGCTGCTACGGGGGTGGAATCCTCCGACGTATCTGAAGGAACACCCGGTTTAGTTTCATCTTTATCAACACGCTCAAATATCGAACTAGACAAGTCCACCGTATCTCCCAGCTTGCGGGTCTGTGCTCTTGTTAGCGCACAAGCAGGGAAAACCTGGGGAAATGCGTGAACCAATTCGTGATCTGCTGCTTCAATTTTGGGGACATCAACTACCTCTAACACAGGGGTCACGCTACCACCAGCGATATCGTTCCCCAGTAGTAATGTGACACCTGTTACTGGTAAAGCAGGCACAACACCAACCCGGAAACGACCTGAAACTAAGTCGGAATCCAAATGGACCCAGTGTAGTGGTACAGGTACGGTTTTTGTCTCTATACCCTGCAAGATTACATGTGAGCCACAATACGATTCATGAGACCAAGGCAAAACACTGGCAATTATCACTGACTGTGCAGCCCCGGTGTCTCGTAAGATACGTATTTGCTGTCGATCGGCGCGTTCTCCATTTAAAGAAACACAACCGACAAACAAACGGAGCATAAACCGGATCCGGTATTTCTAAAGCAGTCAACGAGTCGTTCTATCGGACGAGCAACATCATGTACTAAACCCATGCTTTTAGATTTAGGGGGTGGAGACATTGACTGTTTTGTTTTGCTTTTCAGACTCGGACAGTCCGCAATCACATGCCCCACCCGGTGGCAATAGAAACACTCACGAAGTTCACGCAAAGGCTTAGGGTCGTCGGCAGACCCACGACCGAAACGAGGCACTGAAGTCGAAATTGTTCGGTCCTCAAAACGAGGTGCACTAAACACAGTTTTGTGGGTCAATGCATACTCGTCTGCCAACACTGCAGCTTGGGTCAACGTCGACACCTTCTGTTCAGTCAGGTGAACTACAAGTCTCAGGTAGGTTATTTTTGAAATCCTCCAACATTAACTCCCTGATTTCAGCAACGGTTTTTGCTTTACTTGCCGAACACCAACAATCAAATAGAGATTCTTTGTCTCTGGCAAACTCAACAAATGTACGGTGTGTGGGCTTTTTGTGATTCCTGAAGCACTGCCTGTAGGCTTCAGGCACCAACTCATAAGCACACAACAGTGGCCTTGACTATATCATACTGTAAACTGTCCTCCAGGGAGAGAGCAGCTACTACCTCCTGGGCTTTCCCAGTCAATTTACATTGCAATAGAATGGGCCAAACTTCCTGTGGCCATTGCAGAGCAGCGGCAACACGCTCAAATGCAGAGAAGTAGCAATCCACCCCAGTCTCACGAAAGGGCGGCAGTAAAGCGATGTTTTTGCTTACCTCAAACTGAGCTTGGTGGCGGTTAGGTTTAGACGACCCACTGAAGCCTGCCTCTAGCTCCAGCTGTCCAGTCCTCACCATGTTGTCCAATTCCATGCATTTGATCTCCAACTCAAACTCTTTGTCTGATCCTCTCCTTCTCCTTCGATTCCAGCTCCAAACGAGCCAGCCTCAGCTTCAGCCTTGCGGACCCGTCGGAACACCCAGAACCAGGAGACGAAGGGACAGACAGGTACCACGAATAAACCAAAACCCCAACTAACAAACTAATTACTCCAAACAACTCTCAACAACAAACGAGTACAACCACAGTTCTGAACACAGAGTAGCAACAGCTCAACAGACAGACCACTGGGAACAAAAAGAGAGTTCTGATGGGGTGGCGAATGGAGGGATCTTGTACTGCGGATGGAAGGATGTGATTGGTTGATGGGGGCAGGAACCAGCAGAACAGAATAACGGGAGGGAGATGAACTTGATTGATGGGATTGGTGGCACCTGTGCAGGAAAAGGGGAACAAACAGCAACACATACAAACACACAGCAACACAGACACTGGGGACGTAACAATGTGATTGGGCATTGTCTTGCTAAAATGTGGCATAAGTATGATTTATACAGGTTTTTGCAGCATATCTGCTCCAAAAACATTTGCTTGTTGTTCGGCATTAATGGTGTCTTCACAGATGTGCAAGTCCCCCATACCATCTTGGATGCTGGCTTTTGAACTGTGCGCTTAAGCCAGATGGTCCCTCTCTGAGATCCTAAACATTTAGCAATTTTACATTGAGAAACAATATTCTTAAACCCAACCCTCTCCTCACTGCTGACAGACCCATCCTCTCTGAAATGATCTTTTAATACCCAATCTAACTGTCCTGTACCCAATTGACCCAATTAGTTTTGAGATGTTCCAACAGGTTTATTTTTTAGCATTACATACATTGAAGTGTGTTACTGGCATCAAATTTAAAGGGGGCATTCAACATTTAACATTTTCTATTGAATATAGGAAACATTGGCATTCATGTTTTTATTTTCCAGAGCTGTTCAATGGGCTTAGTCGCGGCTGTGGTCATGGCTTCTAGACTGTGGTTCTTGATGTCTTTGTGCACATCGTCAATATTCCTGGCTGCATCAATAACCTTGAAAAAGACAAAACATGGTCGTCAAGTTCCTTCAGAAAGGCAATGCACAGTACATCTCTGCATACAACAAACCCAATCAAATATTTTACAGAGCCCTTTTTACATCATTTGCAATAGTTGTCATAAAGTGCTTTCACAGATAGCCACCTCGAAACACCGAAGAGCAAGCACCATAAAAGGATTGTACATGAGGACAATCCTAATCTGCTCGAAAAGAATATGTACATTTGGCGACAGCTTCTGAAATCCTTAGCCATTTCTTTTCGCATTCTGTATTTTTATACGTTTAATGCTTTATTGGGAAACCCCGGAAATAACAGGTTTCAGCTCTCCTCAGAGATCTATCAAACCTGCAAGTTAACCGAGAAGTCCTTCATCAATTCGTCAAACTTCTGCTGCACAGCCCTCTGGAAGGCACTGGTCTCATATCTCTCTGTGCCGAAATAGCTTCGCTGGGAGGCTTCCATTTTCTATTGAACATAGGAAACATTGGCATTTAGTTTTTACTTTATTTTACGTTATCCCACCTTTTAGAAGTAGGTCAATTCCAGAGCTGTTCAATGGGCTTAGTCGCGGCTGTGGTCATGGCTTCTAGACTGTGGTTCTTGATGTCTTTGTGCACATCGTCAATGTTCCTGGCTGCATCAATAACCTTGAAAAAGACAAAACATGGTCATCAAGTTCCTTCAGAAAGGCAATGCACAGTACATCTCTGTATACGACAAACTCAATCAAATATTTTACAGAGCCCTTTTTACATCATTTGCATCAGTTGTCATAAAGTGCTTTCACAGATAGCCACCTCGAAACACCGAAGAGCAAGCACCATAAAAGGATTGTACATGAGGACAATCCTAATCTGCTCGAAAAGAATATGTACATTTGGCGACAGCTTCTGAAATCCTTAGCCATTTCTTTTCGCATTCTGTATTTTTATACGTTTAATGCTTTATTGGGAAACCCTGGAAATAACAGGTTTCAGCTCTCCTCAGAGATCTATCAAACCTGCCAGTTAACCGAGAAGTCCTTCATTAATTCGTCAAACTTCTGCTGCACAGCCCTCTGGAAGGTACAGGTCTCATATCTCTCTGTGCCGAAATGGCTTCGCTGGGAGGCTTCAGAGACGTTGACATTCAGAAACATCACCAAGTCTGGCTTGGGCAGCCCCACATCTGGCTTCTTGCACCAGTCCAGAGTGAAACCCTGCACACATTCAACAACCGACATGAAACCCTGTGCACATTCAACAACCGACATGAAACCCTGCGCACATTCAACAACCGACATGAAACCCTGCACACATTCAACAACCGACATAAAACCCTGCGCACATTCAACAACCGACATGAAACCCTGCGCACATTCAACAACCGACATGCTGCTGTTTGATAAGGGTTCGGTGGCGCTGACCATTGTAGGAAAAGTTACAGAAGATAGACAGGAAGTGTAATGGTTATTGGTGGAAAATCTGTTTAGCCCTTGAGCAAGGCATCTAGACCTAATTGCATCAAAGTCTGGGGTCAATGGTGGATTCTCTTGCTGTACAAAAGGGAGAGTTGGATATGCACCAGCTTGGCACTGGTGAAAGTAGTGTGTGTGAACTTACAGGCTTGGCGCTGGTAAAAGCTACTCCAGAGAAGGCGTATCTATCCACCACTAGAGTGATGCCCTGTTCCAACTTCAACTTCATCAGGGGCCTGAGAAGCAGTGACATTAACAGCATTACCACTACATTACCCAGCATGCCCGGGTCTTTACTAGGCTGCTCAGCATGACAACATGATTAACCCTGAAGTACTTTAAAGTTGTTGAATGTGAGTTAGGTTTTCTGGGCTTAGGTTTCAGCTCAGACACGCCCATAGTGTCCGCATGCTTTGACGGAGGCACAACGGACGTTCATTTATGTCAGTGGAACTTGGTGCTTTGTGTTCGTACGTCTGGAAGTATACTAAACCGGAGTCGTGTGCATCCGTGTGAAGTATGTACTCACAGGCAGATGAAGTTGTGCATGTAGCAATTTGCCTGATGACATTAGCGTGTGTGTGTGTGTGTCTTACACTTGTTCCCAGCGGTTGGCGGAGAACAGCAGATGCACTGTGTGGTCCTCCAGATTGCTTTTGTTCTCAAGGTAGGAACCAATAAGACGTCCGATCTCTGTATTTCTCTCTGCACAAACAATAACAACAAGGAAAGTTTGGTAGTAATTTAGCAAGTCACATCCAGATTCCCTTTTGCTGCCCGGGCAGTTTAAGGTCCTGATTCTAAAAAGGGCCATGCGTCTCCTAGTAAAGGCAAGGGACACCTACAGGCTGGTAGTGCACACCATACCTAATTTACAATAAAGTGCCAGAGGTCTTCCACTCTTACCAGGGCCTCCGTCCGACACCAGACTAACTGTGCAACCTACCCCCACCAGCGGGTGACCTTTTGGCGTGTCTAGGATCCAATTATACAAATATAATTTGCGGGAAGTTTACAGATTCTCTGAAAAACATCCTTGGTTACGCAAACTACCCAGGCTCAATAAGGGGTAAGCATGCTATTGGCGCCAACGTTTCAGAGGAATAATTCTTATTTGATATGGAATATTGAAATTACTTGTTTTTACTTGATCATGCCTGGATAAAATTTGTAATTGAACCGAGACAAATGAACGATCGCCTCACAGGGTTGCAGCTTAGTCTGCTCCCTCTACCTGGTCAGGTTTGTCCTTGAAGGAAGCTGGGGCCTACACAAGGTGGTTGGCTGGGACAGCGTAGTCGTCAGACCTGGTCAGGCTGATGTTCGGAAGTTGATGTCTTTCTATTTTATGGTTTGCAACAGTACTCAATCATTTGTTATGAAGACTCGTGGACATGGACTTGTGGACATAACCTTCAAGATTACGGTTAACCCTGCCCTCGCCTCATATGGATCCTTAAATACCATTACTGTTTTCTCATGTGCTGGGCATGTTGTATGAAATGCCTAAAACATTGCGTTAGTGTCGTTTTCAAACAACTGCACACGAGCAGCGTAGGTCCTACTGCAGCCATGTATTCAACATACCCGGAAATTTCATATTTTCTGCTGGCAGTCCGCTCTCCAGCAGTGCCTGGACTAGCTTGTTACATTGTGTCGTTTTCCCGGCCTTGTCCACTCCCTCCAAGACAATAAGCGCTCCTCTTCTGCAGGTCATTTTACTAAGGTTTACAGAAAAACACACACACGGGATTTCACGGTTCATAAGGAGACGTAAATCTACTGCCATTATAAAACGCGTTCGGCCAGTTCAGGTTACTAAAATAATCGTCCTGAACTTCCATGTATTACAAAAAACAAGCTAGATATCTCAGAATATATATATTTCATATTGTGCTCCTAGTTCATGCAGTGGATACTGATATTATTTTTACCATGCGTAAAAATACTCACCGATCCGCATGTTATGACCCCGGAAAGGATATATCTGGGTACAGCTAATGCTTCCGTATCATATTCTTCTTTGAAAGCTTGAAAACCATGTTTTTTCTGTATAGTGCCATCTAACGAATCAGACTCGTATTAACGCTGTGAGAGAAGCGATCCGACGATGTAAATCAGGGGTCTCAAACCGGTTCCACGGAGGGCCGAGTGCATCTATATGTGCCGCTGCAAGAAGGTTTGCTGTGTCTCCCAGTAGTCGCAAGAGCATGGAGGAGACACCAGGAGACATTACATGAGGAGAGCTGGAAAGCACGCCACCCAAACACATTTTCTCTATTTCTCTGGTTGCTGGCTCGATTCCCTCTTCAGCCTCAAACTACAGCTCTTCATCTGCTGTAAGAATTAAAAAGGTACTCAAGACAATACAGTGTTTGTGTTGATAGATATAATATACTACATCCAATACATATTATCAATTAATAACAAGGCAATAACTTATCCTGTTGGAACACTGTTCACTAGAATATAGGCTACTCAACTGTCCATTACAACAGTAGGAAATTTGACATTTAAATTCGATGTTATCCATAATATAAATGCCAGGGTCGTTCTTAACATACGACTTATCGACATTATATCACTAGAATGATTGCTGTTATTGTTTGAACAGATTGCAGCCACTTGCTAGCTAAACTGTTGTAATTCCATTATTGCATAGTTTTGCCGCTTGGCAACACAAACATTTGATCCAAAAACGTTTTTGGCATCATAACATACCCGACGCGACGTTTCCAATTTCTTAGCGTAGGTGAAATCGGCTGGTCAAAAGTCGTCCCTGACATTTTAGTTAGCTTTCAGCAACTTCCACTAGAGACTGTCAGAAACCGAAAAAAACGCACTTAACAAAACAAACTAGAATGTTCTGTTAGAGACAGTGGCAAGTTGTTTTCAAACGAATACAAAGCAGCCGAGCCCTGGCATTATTGCAGCCATGTATTTAATATACCTGGGAGTCTTTATTTCAGCTGTCCGTCCGCTCCCCAGCAGTGTCTAGACTAGCTTGTGTTTAGTTTTCACGGCATTGTCCAGAGCTCCTCTTCTGCATGTCATTGCAAAAAACGTTTACAGAAAAAACTGAGATCTCCGATCTTCCATCAATGAGGTGATGTGAATCTCTTGCCATTATAAAACCTATAACGCTTTAGACCTGGAGACCGTTCAGGTTACAGTGCTCCTTCTTTCCGTTACTAAGCAAATCGACATTACTTCCGCTGTAGTACAAAGAACAAGCTAGATATCTCAGAATATATTTCTCATAATGTACTCCTTTTTCATGCAGTGGGTACTGATATTGTTCTTTTGAACTATATTTCCAATTATCCACCGCTCGGCAGTTTATGATCTCACCGATTTTTCTTTGAAAGCTTTTTATTAAGGGCGCCATCCACTGAAACCGAATAGTATTAACACTTTGGGAGAAGCAATCCGACGCATTTAACAACAATGCTGTCGGTTTTTTCCTGTAAATTGGTTCCAGGCTCAGACCTAAATAACCAGATGAGGGTTGACCTAACCAATTAGTGACATAATTAATCAATCAAGTACAAGGTGAGAGTGAAAACCTGCAGACACTCTGCCCTCCGTGGAACCGGTTTGAGACCCCTTGTCACGTCACCGCCTAGTGGAGGCCACTCCCCTGTGCGCGTGGCACCCCGGCGTTCGACGTCGCCGGCCTTCTAGGCACCACCGTCCGTGTTTGTCTTGTTACCCATGTCCTGTGAACGCATCCCTCCCTGATTCCAAACAGCTGCGGCTCATTGCCTGCTTATTTAATCCCTCATGTGTCTTGTCTCTGCGTTCGT
>JACXGK010012851.1:0-13736 GCA_016801125.1 Novumbra hubbsi | reverse complement strand
TCTCTCTCCCTCCACCTCTCTCAGCCTCCACCTCTCTCTCCCTCCACCTCTCTCAGCCTGCACCTCTCTCTCCCTCCACCTCTCTCTCCCTCCACCTCTCTCTCCCTCCACCTCTCTCTCCCTCCACCTCTCTCAGCCTCCACCTCTCCCTGACTTCCCCTCTCTATGCCTCCATCTCTCTCTCTCTCTGACATCCCCTCTCTCTGCCTCCATGTCTCTATCTGACTTTCCTTCTCTCTGCCTCCATGTCTCTCTGCCTCCATGTCTCTCTCCCTCCACCTCTCCATCTGTCTGTCCTTCTCTCCTTCCCTCTTCCAGAGCAGCAGCAGCCTGTGTAATTAATGTTTTCCAGCCCAGTGTTGGCAACACTGTCTGGTGTTTCTGTGTTCCCCTCCCTGCTACCACACTAGGGTGTATGAGTGTGTGTGTGTGTGTGTGTGTGTATATGACGGAACCCTGGGGCTTAGGGGCTCCGATCACCTTACACAGGTGTTCTGCATTACCATGGTCCCCCAACCTCTCTCCACTGTCTAAGATACTAACACTTAGAGAGACCCTAACACTTAGAGAAACTTCAAATCTTAGACTCTAACTGTTAGAGACCCTAATTCTTAGAGAAAATCTAACTCTTAAATATCCTAACTCTTAGAACTCTTAGAGAAACTTATAAAAACCCTAACTCTTAGAGAGGCCCTAAATCTTAGAGAGATCCTAACTCTTAGAGAGGCCCAAACTCTTAGAGACCCTCACTCTTAGAGAGACCCTAACTCTTAGAGAGACACGCAAAAACTCCCTCTAGCGCACACACTCTTGTGTTTTCTCTCCTTCTCTCTGGAGAGTTTGAGTTGATTTTTTAAAACCCTTTATTTTAGTCAAAACCCTCAAACCATGTACTTACAATGGAACCCTGTCATTTCAGAGATCAACATAAATTAACCAGACAAGACATGAACCACCAAAGTAAAGAGAGGGGATAGAGAGGGGGGGTATAGAGAGAGAGTAGATTGAAAGGGTAGAGTGAGAGGGTAGAGAGTAGAGAGAGAGAAGGTAGAGTGAGTGAGGGTAGAGAAAGGGAAGATAGAGAGAGAGGGAAGAGAGAGAGTAGAGGGAGAGGGTAGTGAGAAAGAGAGGGAGTAAAGAGAGAGGGTAGAGTGAGTGAGGGTAGAAAAAGGGAAGATAGAGAGAGAAGGTAGAGAGAGGGAAGATAGAGAGGGTCGAGAGAGAGAGAGAGAGGGTAGAGTGAGGGAAGATAGAGAGAGGGTAGAAAGAGGGTAGAGAGAAGATAGAGAGAGGGTAGAGAGAGGGAAGATACGCCCCCTATAATGTAAATGGAAAAAGTGTCCATTGGTCAGAGAAAAGAGACAACATCTACAACTGCTTTTTTACCTGGTTGGACCAGCACTCACTCTCTTCTTCCCTCACTCTGTCACCCACTCACCTCTTCATCCACTCACTCACTTGCCCATTGACTCACTCACTCACACCTTCACTCACTCACAACATCACTCACCCACCCCTGCATCCACTCACTCAACCCTTCACTCACCTACTCACTCACAACTGTCTGTCTGACTGACCGACTGTCTCCCAAAAGTCTGGGTAGAAGCAATCTTCTTGGCTTGGGGAAAGTGGTTTAGGTGCAGAATCCATATACAGTATACTAAAACGATTCACATGGTTACATACACCTACACACACACATGGACACACACCTTTAGTGTTCAGCTTGCTGTGGCTTACTTTGCCTACTTACGCTGGGCTGTCACAGTGTCTCAGTGAGGAGGACACCCCTCCTCCGCAGGTCCTGCTGCACTCCCCCCATGATGACCAGGGACCCCAGCCCCCATCCACACTCTGGGGCCACGTTCCGAAGACCACACATTCTCCCTGGTAGCACCACTGGGGGGGGACAAGATTAGTCATTAGACCTGGTAGACAAAGACCCTGGGCTGCTCAGGGAGAGTGGAGGATAGTCTGTAACTGTGTCTGCAGGTTAAGATCCTGTCACAGGGCCCTGCCCTCCCCCACAATCTGTCACAGAGATTAACAACATAGAGGGGAGGGGGGTTGATGTGGGGGAGAGAAAGAGGTAGGGAGAGGGGGGAGGAAAAGATTTAGAGGCAGATAGAGAGACAGATGAAGAGTCAGTGAGCATGGCCTTGTTCTCAAGAGAAGATCATATGCACCCTGCACCACAAAATTAGGTGGAAATGGAGCTGCACTTCCTAACACCCTGCCAAATGTATCACAAAGTCAGCCAGTGGATTACAAACAACATTGTAAAAAAACAATATATGTCCTTAAAGGTTATTCTTCATTCATTAATACCTGAAGCTATTTGCACATTTTTACAACCCTACTTACACTTTTGTGCGTAATGTTGAATATTTACTTGTATTTATTACATCATTCTTTCGCTTTTCTTTTTTCATTTGTCTTTGGCAATGGAAAGAACTGTTTCCCATGCCAATAATAAATAAAATAAGAGAAAGAGAACAAGGACACGGTACTCATGGTAGTCCTCCTCAGAGAAGCCCAGGACGATGCACTGAGACACGGTATAAACCGGATTAACACTGTCAAAAAGATGGGGGGGGCAGGAGTGAAGGATAGGGGGTGGGACAGGCCGACAGAGAATGGGAGTCTGAAAGAGAGTTGACAGAGGGAGAGACTGTCCTCCTTAAGACCTTCTCAGGGTTTCCAGCAAGACTAAAATAGCCTTGGAGAGAATGTCTTATCAGATAGCAGCTGACACACTACCTGGCAATCAGCTCACACACCTTTCAGCCTTTCACCACCTGCAGGAGCGTGTGTGTGTCCGTGTGTTTGACACAGAAAGCGGTGTCACTGTTGGGCGACGTGACGAACATTTGTGGTCCCCCGTGTCCCCCTCCTGCTCCCCTTCATCCCATTATTATGTCCTCTGGTGGGAGTCAATTTGGGGTTTGGCATGAGATGGGATTTTTTGCTTATCATGTATACTTGTTTAGGCATAAGTTTAGTTTTCGCGGCTTCCATGTACTTTGCACACTGTCTCTTTAAGAGATTTCTCACTGGGCTCATTCTCCCTCTCAGGCTCTCGTGTTTACCTTTGAGAGGACTGGTAGTAACCGTCACTCAGCCATTTGTTTCTCTGGCCGCGTTACTACCACTTAAGTTACTACAGGGTAAAAGGAAACAAAACGCTACATATTTGAAGACCTGTACATTTATCAGTGGAAAGAAGTACTTTGGCCTTTACTCTCGACTCGGTTGCCATTAACTGAGGTGAGTGACTGACAAGGCTCTACTGTTCAGACTCAAAAGCAAAACAATCGCTGCACCTACACCTCCCTCCATCGCCCTTCAGTCCCTTCAGTCCCACCACATCACTCCATCCCTCACTCCACCTTTCTTACCACCGACCCCCTCCCAATTGGCAGGGGGTTCTCCATTACAACTCTGATGAGAAATGGCTGACAGTTCTGTTCCTTTGAAGCAGAACCCCCCCCTCGCCCTCACACCAACCCCCTTACCAGCCAAAGCCCCCTGAGCTGATCCCCACCAGGGCCCCCTGTGTAGTCCAGGTCCCTGTCGGCGGCACCCAGCTCTGAAAGGATCCAGTCAGCAGACGGTAATGACACAGGACAGCGCCTGACACCCTCCCATTCTTCCCTTTGAGACCTCGGACCATGCGGTGACAATGGCCGTCGTAATCCGTGTTAAAACGGCCTCACTGTCAGTGGTTGAACCTGCCCGGGGAGTGGCCCGCCACACTGGAACTAGATGCTGAAGTGATGACCTCAATGCATTGTGAACGTGTACATTTGTGTGTGTGTGCGGCAATATATTTTGATCTGAGACAAGTGAATCCAGGTAGGTCAAGCTAGCTCATAGCTAGCAAACTGTAGCTACTCTCGTCACTGACGCCGAAGCTCACAGTGGCCTGCCACATCGCCCGAGAGAAAGACACAGAGAGGGATGGAGGTGGCATTGAGGAGGACTGTGTTGACCACAGGAGAGCCTGTGTGTGAAGACAAAGAGACTTACCCCTTTCTCAATGCTACCGGTCTGACACAGGGTCCCCTCAGCAGCAGGAATACTATTGGTGACACAGCGGTTGCTTTTGCTAAGGCACCAGAGCTCTCTACACACTTCCTAGGAAAGAAGGCAAAAGCAAGTTGATCAGAATAAAGTGCCTGGGAACGAAGTGGATTTTGGGTAGAGGACATGAATTATATTAAGCAGAGGGAAGTCACTTCAAGGCATAATCTAAAAATGCAATGTGACTTCCTCATCTCCTGTCCTTCATCTGCACTGAGTTTAGAGATCTGGACAGACAGGAGAGGGGAGCTTGGGAGGGCAGAATCTAGGCAGTCGCCATACTGCTACTTCTACAAGTAGAAGCACACCTCCATCAAATAGAATTGGCAGAATTTAAAATCACTTCGGACTTTTCCCTAGGTAACATCTCACCAGGCGAACTAAGAAACTCAGCTGACATTACATTGTTTATTTAGGTCTGATGGATGGAGCCTTGTGCTTTGGATTTAGCTCGTGTTGAGAGCCAATAATCCAAAAGGTGAAGCCATGCCACCAATTTGCCGTTGTGCTGAGGGACAAAGGACTCATCTGGAGTTACAACAGCGCAACATGTTCTTGGTCCCGTTAACTTCCAGACCTCAACAGAGCCCAGCTTACGTCACTTCACAGAAACCACTGTTAACCAGTTAGAGGAAATCAGTCTGGCTCTGACAACACTCAGGCTGCCCCTCGGAGAGGACCGTCTCAGGCAACGGGTACTGTAGACATAACAAAAACACTTTGTCTTACAGGAAGTTTTAAAACAAACAACGTCTTCTGTTTCTACGAGTCCTCCAGATTATCTACTAGCTCTTACAACAGAGGGAGAATGATTCATGTCTGACAAGAAAGAGGGAGAAGAGAGAATCTGAGTCAGTCGCTCGTCTGGACTATATAAAATCGTAAAAGTGGATGCGTGTAACTAGAACATCTCAGTGATACCCTGCATTAGATTTCCTCTTAAACCTCCATGGTTCCCCATCCACCTATCCACATCAAAGGCTTTACTATACTACTGCATACAACAGAGAAGTAGAGCCATTAAGAAGAGTTACATCCCTGAGCCCAGGTTCTGACCCCACAGGTCAGTAAATAAGGTCCAGACTCTGCGTTTCTCCACCGCTGCTAAAGACTGAGGGCTTTCACACATCCAGTATGATCTGGAAACCCGGTGCCCACTGTCCTCTGACCATGCTATAAAGCATGTGCCAAATGCAAATGAGACCTGGCTAAAACAAATGAACCACTTTCCTACATTGTCCCAAATCTGGGACAATGTAGGATAGTACCAGGTCTTGCGCCGGAGCAGTGTGAGTCGTGTAGACGTTTTTATGTCAAGTGTTCAAATGTAACCCCCCCCCGTCATTAGATGTCACCGGGGACAATTTGTGGCACCTTTCAAGGACTCCTGGGCATGAAAGTTATGCCAATCTGGGATTTGTACTTTTTTAAACCAGATGGCTTGCTAACGTCATGTACGGTACAATGATCGTCATGCAACTTGCATCCTGAAATTGTAATTTGCAGAATTCACACAAACGCTTAGTTTTGGAAACCGAATAGAAACCAAATGTCATACTTGAAAAAGCCCTAAAGAGTGTTCCTTGTCTAGCTGCCCACGAGCAGCTGCTTTCAATAAGCAACCCCAACCCCCTGCTAACCCCTTAACATCACCCTTCCTGCTCTGCTGGTAGACCCAGAGTTGGCTGAAAGGTCAGATGGAGAGCCAGGTGTAGACATACGTGGAACTCTGGTTTTGGTTTGGTGGATTTATGCTATCCGGCTAACGGAGAGGAAGTGGGAAGGTTGGCAGGAGGGATGACACGCACGTTAGTCACTTAAAACAACACTTAGGTTTGGTTTCTCCTTCTTATCTCAAACAATGATTCAATTGGAGTGATGTTACAAGGGACTGTTGCGGTCTTAGATCACTGCATGGTTAGTGCCAATTTTGGTGGTGTAGTGACATTGTACGTGACACTTCCATAGTTATTACACAAGTATCAATGACCTGGACACTCTGTAGCTGTGGAGCTGTTGTCATCCCTGGTCGGTTTGTGCATGACATCAACGCCTGGATTGAGCGGAGTTTTCTGCAGTTAAACTCCAAAGAGACTGAGGTCATTTTATTTGACATGTGCCCCATCATAGACAACATCTGCAGCTACAGCCTAACTGCTATTGGTCAAGGTCCTCGTTGTTCCACCAATGGCCTACGGTCATGGAATGGTTACGGAACAACCCGTGTCTCCTCGTCCGCCCAGGGATCGCATTGATCCAGCACATCCCAAGTGGTTCCTCATACGCTCAAGCCATGACTGAACAGCACTGGTTCAGACCCACCAGCCCACCCACAACTCTGGGCCCAAGAGTCAGTCGGATGTGTCCCACAGGCACCCTTTGCTCCTCCAGGCCCACGACCCTCCAGCAGTCCCACAGCAGACTGAAATTGTGGATGACAGGGCTTTTAGTCGCGGGACTCCAGAGCTTTGGAAAACCCTTTTCAGAGTCTCTAGCCTTGTATGAGGGAAGGCTAAAGACTAAGTTGTTTAGAAAAGCTTTCAAAGTTGTTATAATATATGAATATTGTTATTTCATCCATGGGATCTCATTACAACTGTATATGGCTTGTATTGTTGTGCCGCTCACAATGTTCTGTATTTTGGACTGTAAAGAATCGGGAAGGTTCTACAAGGCCATTATTTTTCGGGTTCTATTATTTAATTCCACATCACCAACTCGCTGCTATGCTTCCCTGTTTGTTTCATGAGAGCAACCGTGTGTTGTTGTTTTCCATTGGAAGTCACTGACAGGAGAAAAGAAATACTCGACCGGGACACAAACCCAAATTGTTTAATGTTAAAGTGACTGAGGTGTAGTGCCCTTCTCTTCATCCCCCATATCTTTTAGTCATTCTCTGAAGTTTTTAGTGGTACCAGAGCAGGACATGGCTCAACGTTACACAGGTTAAATGCAGGGTGAGATAAATCCTGAGATTTAACAGGGCTGAAGCCCCTGGGCACAAACCTGTATGGCGCCCATAAGGACGAGTTGCGATCTAGTGTCTCTTTGTGGTAGGTCAGCTTACTTGCTGTTATCAGCTGTCTAGGAGTACAGTATGTGAGCAGGCATGACGGGAAAACCGTTCCACATTACACTTCAGATCACAGGATACACATATGGATACACATATGATAAAATATATGAGCAATGGGAAGTATTAGCAGTCTTTGATTCGTTTTTAGTGTGTATACATCATTGTCTCTATAGGACGCTAGCTATCATATTATGTGATGAGTCAACGACTGTCGTTGCTAGGGTTGTTAGCAATTGTTTACCACAGGTGGGTGAACAGTGTAGGAGATGCTGCTGCTGGTGACATTGTTCTGTGCACCACTGCTGTCTCGGCAAGCCCTGCCCAGAGCTCAGGTCATAGTATGTGAGCGGAGCGGAGCAGTTGGAACTCCCACATGCTCAGTCCCTGAGCACCTCTCCAGGCTCTCAATGTCCATTTGTCTTCACCAAAAATCACTTCACACTCACTGCAAAATCTCTCCATAAATGTTTTGCCTGCAATTTTACAAACACCCCATCTACTTTTGAGATTATCAAGGCTTCCATTCGCTTTTGAAGTAGGCCATCTGAGAATAAGCGACATTACAACAGCGTGTCATAGGATGTCTAAATCTAACGACGGGTGATGATGCTGGCAGAGCATGTCCAGAGCTCATGGCTGAGCAGTAATGGAGATGAATTAGTAGAAAGAGACAAATGCCTGCCGCTGAACATTTTGAGTGGCGGGAACCACATTGCTTCACTCCAGCTCCAATGTGCTTACTCTGGCTCAAGTCTGTTGGATTCATTTTATTGTCATCAAAGCATTTTAATACTCTCTCATAGGTGCTCAATGTGATGTTGGGCCCTTCAAGCACATTTGTTTCTAGGATTCTATTCTTGTTCTATCAATTAAGTTTCAGAAAACCCTAACCCCCCACAGAAGGCATAGGATCCAACTGCCAGGTTTGTTGCAGCAATTGGACATTCTAATGGTGATTCTTGTAATCTCTTTTTTTATTGCTTTATGGTGGCCTATTTAAAAACAACAAAGCCCCTGGGCCGATGATCTCTAATTAGGTACTGATTAACTCTGTCCCGAGTTGGTGTAATGGTTACATGGATTTGACATTTCTGTCATTTTCCTGTTTCATAAAATCAACTCTGATGTTTTAAATCCGATTATTTTATATTAAAGGGGATTATAAGAGTTGAATACATTATTACTTGAATACTTTATTTTTTAATATGAAGATAACTTTAGCATACAGCTGGCTGAATGAGAGGGATCTGGTTGTCAGAATCCAAAATTCGAGCCAATGAAAAACTGTCCAGTAGTTTGTGGAAGCAACCCAGCTCAGCCAAACTTTGGAGGAATGCTCTCCTTTCATGCTGATCTAAAACCACAATTATGAGCTTAAGAGCCAAAATGACAGGGTTTGATTTGGGGCCCAAAGTAATCTGCTGTCAGATATTTCTTTCAATGAAACGAAATAAAGTCTCTTGATCTCAGTTAATGGCAGACTTTCTTTCCTCCTCTATATTGCTTCATTAATTCTTTGTGGCTTCATTCAGCGTCTCCGGTTTCTGTGGTTTGGTCGAGCTCTCTCTGCTCCCTGTGTTTACCTTGGGTTGTTATTCTTCATGCTGGTGGTTGGGGACTAATCATTATCATTTCACAAGACTGTGGTGTGTATGTACATTGTGTGTCAAAGTGTGTGTGCCGTTACAAACCTTCCTTCCTCATCCATCTCTACAGGATTGGTGAGATATGGGGGCTGTCTATCACAATTCCCAATTAAACAATTATGTCACCTCAGGAGGAAAATATAATAACAGCCCCTAAGCCCTGATTAAGATGATAACATCCTTTGATCTACAAGAGAAAATGACTTCTAGGCACAACATTTCCTTCTACTCCTTCTTGGGTCCAATACAATACATGTACACTACTGTTCAAAAGTTTAGGGTCACTTAGAAATGTCATTATTTTTGTAAGAAAATACAATGTTTTGTCCATTAATTAAAATAACATCAAATTGATCCGATATACAGTGTAGACATTGTTAATGTTGTAAATGACTATTGTAGCTGGAAATGGCCGATTTTTTATGAAATCTCTACATAGTGGTACAGTGACCCATTATCAGCAACTGTCAGTCCTGTGTTTAAATGGCACATTGTGTTTGCTAATCCAAGTTAATAATTTAGCGATTTTGTGAGCGCATCTTAAAACTGTTGTGCTGATTAAAGAAGCAATAATACAGTCCTTCTTTACACTAGTTTGATTACAGGCTCAAATTTGCTAGAAACAAAGAAGTTTCTTTTGAAACTCATCAGTCTATGGTTCTGTTCTAAGAAACGAAGGCTAATCCATCCGAGAAATTGCCAAGAAACTGAAGATCTTGTATAACGTTGTGGACTACTCCCTTCACAGAACTCTAACCGGAATAGAAAGAGAACTGGGAGGCCCCAGTGCACAACTGAGCAAGAGGCCTAATACATTAGAGTGTCTAGTTTGAGCAACAGATGCCTCACAGGTCCTCAACATACAGCTTCATTAAATAGTACCCACAAAACATCAGTCTCAATGTCAACAGTGAAAAAGCGACTCCTGGATGCTGGCCTAGGCAGAGTTGTAAAGAAATCTCAGACTGGTCAATAAAAATAATAGATTAAGATGGGCAAAAGAACACTGACACTGGACAGAGGAAGAATTCTGCCAAGAAGGCCAACATCACAGAGTTGCCTTTTCATTGTTGACGTTCTTTGTTTCTGACCCTTTTGAGCCTGTAGTGAAACCCACAAACACCAATGCTAAAGAAGAAGGACAGTTTTATGGCTTCTTAAAACAGCAAAACACTTTTGACTGGTGCTTACATAATCGCAAATGGGTTTTCTAATGATCAATTAGCCTGTTAAAATTGTTAACATGGATTGGCAAACACAGCGTGCCTTTGGAACACGGCTGCTGATAATGTGCCTCTATACGCCTATGTAGATATTGCATAACACATTTGACATTTCCAGCTACAGTAGTCTTTTACAATATTACCGGTGTCTACACTGTATTTCTGATCAGTTTTATGTTATTTTAATGTAAACAAAAATGCTTTTCCTTTGAAAACATGGACATTTCTAGGCAACCCCAAACCTTTGAAAAGTAGAGTAGTTCCTCTGGGACGCTGATAAGATCTGGCATGGGCACTCAGACCCTCAAACAAGTTCAACAGATGGATCAGTGGGAGAACTTTGACAGTCTACGTCACTGCCTGGTGAGGCAACTGAGCTGAACGGGATCGCACACTGGTGATGTGAATGGATTGTCAACGGGACCGAGCATCATCCAAGACGTCTGCACCCGGCTGTGAAAGAGGAAAGCCCTAAATATAGCCAATGACCTCCAACTGGCCAAGCCACAGGCTGTCCTATATACTACCTGGCAAGTACATGGCAAGTATGGCAAATAGCACAACCACTACCTCCAGTCTGTAATCAACAGGACCGTGCATAGCTTTTACCCCCAAGACATAAAACTGTAATACAAGGCTGCCAAATTATTACAGTGGATCTGGAAAAATGTAGACCACATTTTATTGTTACACCAGAAAATCTAAGTGGCTGAGTTTTGGCCGTTGATCAACACAAAAAAAAGTCCATAATGCGAATGTGAAAAGTGCATTAGTATTTGCCTTTGACATTATTTTGTAGAGGCATCTTTGGCAACAATTACGGCCATGGGTCTATCTGGATAAGTCTCTTTCAGCTTTGCACATCTGCACACAAACATTTTTGCTCATTCTTTTTTGCATAATTGCACACTCTATGTCAGGTTGGATGGGGACCATTGGTGAAAAGCAATATTCAACTCTTTCCACATATTCTTAATTAGATTAAGGTCCCCTCTGGGACATTGACCGTGACTTTGGTTGCATATCTGGGGTCATTTTCTATTGCAGATTTTATTCTTCAAGAACGTTGCACTTTGCTGAATCCGTTTTACCCTCTATGTCCTGACAGAGGAACATCCTCATAGCAGGATGCTGCTACCACCATGCTTCAGGTTGGGGTGGTGTTCTCATAATCTATAGGTCAGTGTATCTAACCTATGATACATTAGCCTGTGACACACCGAACAGAGCGCTTAGCATTGAGGACACAACCTTCAATAGCAGTAGACCATTGAATAGTCTACTTGGTCTCAGAGTCCCACATGGGTTCTGGCATGCTCTGGTCAAGATTTGATGTCAGTCTTTTTCAACAGATATTTGTTTTTGCCACTCACACGTGTTAGCCATTTTGTGAAGCACAAATGATATTGTTGCGGTGTCTCCATGCTAAGAGGTGGATGACTAACTCCTTTAGAGATGCCATTGGCCTATAGCTGTCCTCCCTGACTAATGCCATACTGTCCTGGATACCTATTTTTGAGGTCGTCCTAGACAGATTCACAGCTGTACCATATTCTTTTGTACTTTACTGTGCTCGGGGGGGATATTAAATACCTTGGAAATGTTCTTATATCCTAACCCTGATTGGTGCTTCTGAAGAAATGTATTCCGGATTGGTTCATTGTCTTTATGACATAGTTTGTGTTAGTGATTGTACTAACCAACTGTGCAGTTGTCTAAAGACAACCAGTCAAACCACGTTCAGGTGTCATAGCATAGGAGGAAATCATAGGCAATGAATTCATTTCTGTTCAATATTTGTGATAATTTAGAAACATTTTATTTCTCACTTTGAGATTATGGACTTTGTGGCAGTACAAGAGGCAGTACAAATTCTACAATTAGACATTTTCTAATTCTTGAAAAAGAAAGCCCACCATTGTTATTTAACGAAGTGGTTTTCCCGCTGGGAGAGACACAGTTTTCTTACCCCATATTTGCACTGGCGTGAGGATGCTCCATACTGAAAGCGGCACTGCTCATCGGCGTCGTACACCTGCCCTGGGGCCACTGTTGGGTACAGGAAGTCTCGTTTCAGAGGTTCATTGTCCAGACACGTCCCCCGACCTGAGCTGTCAAAAAAACAAACCTACAATAGGATTGTTTCTTACACACCACAACTGCAGAGCCTAAAACGGGGATTCCTGAGGCACTTCTCTTGTACCACCCAGTTTATTTAAGGCTATTTGATCTCTTCCAGGTCTAGCACACCTGGACTAATCAAGGGATTGCTGTTTGGTTTACCACTTGAAACAAAGGGTGCATTCAGTTTGCTGGCACATTCGGTATGTTCCGGAACTGTGTACGCTGTGTTCTGAAACTGTTTTTTCCCCATTGAAAATGGGTTTTTATGGGACATTTATAAACAGATTTTGAGGTGTGGCTTAAAGCAATGAATGGCTTATTTGAAGGACAGTGGCCATTCTGTCAGCATTTTCTAACCCACAACCAAACCCTCCCGGTTGTTTTCAAAGGCCATTTCATTTAATTGAACGTTAGACACAAACTGAACGCAACCCAGGTGTGCTAGTTCTGGAGTAGGGTAGATAAGCAGAATGGTTGAGGGTACTTAGGGTGAGGTTCGGGAAACACAGATGAGCAAAAAGAGTTCCAACTAGGAACTATTCAGTAACATCAAAAACATTTAATTTTAGTAAATGTACACAACATTTTTTTAAATATATATATCGATATTTTCACAATTTAATCTTATAAAAACACATAAGACCTAACCCTGCCTAGGCTCTGAAGAGCCGTAAAAATAATTTAAGAGGAAAAACACACAAAAATAGTTAATCTGTCTGTCAGTCTGAATTTCCCTCTGCATATAGTCAATTTTAACTGCCTGTCTGTCTGAACCTCACCGCTCTCTGCAAATAGGCAATGGTTTCTGTTTATCTGTCTGTTTGACACTCAATTTATCTGTCTGTCTGAAACTTGCCACTCTCTGCAAATATATAGTCAATGGTGTCTGTCTGTCTTTAACTCACTGCTCTCAGCTTATTTGGCTGTAAATACACTGTACATATGGAATCCACGAAGAAGCCAATAAAATGACAGAAAGAGAGAGAAACCCCTGAGTGGGTGCTAGGTCACCCGTCCAGAGATGGAACTCTGTTTAGTCTGTTTTGTCATAATAGAAAAATGTTGTCCACACAAAGAATTTACTCTAAAAACACACACACAAAAATACTGCAATTTTGTATTCTGGTTTAGCAACTTTTCTGCGACGCCTGCAAAAATAGGACAAATAAAAGTATGTCCAAGAAGGCTAGTCGGACAGACAGAGCAGCTTTTGTTAGGTTGGTCGTGTGTGTTGATTCTGGGTGGGAAGTGGAGACTGTTTTAGACATGGTAGTGTTGCTAAACGAATGCTTCGCTCCATCTCCCTGTCTACTCCGAGGGCAAACCACTGGCTCTACACTACTATTATGCTACTATTGTATTGTTGCATGTAGGAGGCAGGAGACAGACACAGGGAGAACTAATGGCTCTTAATAAAAAGAACTAATACGTAAAAAAACAAGACATAAACTGAACAACTATACAAAAAGGGAATCTAAAACAATGACCGACAACATGACCACACTCAGGTGAGGGCCATGACAACACACAGGTGAGGGCCATGACAACACACAGGTGAGGGCCATGACAACACACAGGTGAGAG
>JACXGK010012850.1:0-13625 GCA_016801125.1 Novumbra hubbsi | reverse complement strand
TTTTGGTGTGCTCCCCTCGGGTGTTTTGGTGTGCTCCCCTCGGGTGTTTTGGTGTGCTCCCCTCGGGTGTTTTGGTGTGCTCCCCTCGGGTGTTTTGGTGTGCTCCGCTCGGGTGTTTTGGTGTGCTCCCCTCGGGTGTTTTGGTGTGCTCCCCTCGGGTGTTTTGGTGTGCCACGTCCGGCTGTTTTGGTGTACCTGGTCTGATTTAATTAGTAAACAGACCATGAGACAGTCTCCTGATTTGATTAGTAAACAGACCGTGAGACAGTCTCCTGATTTAATTAGTAAACAGACCATGAGACAGTCTCCTGATTTGATTAGTAAACAGACCATGAGACAGTCTCCTGATTTAATTAGTAAACAGACCATGAGACAGTCTCCTGATTTGATTAGTAAACAGACCGTGAGACAGTCTCCTGATTTGATTAGTAAACAGACCGTGAGACAGTCTCCTGATTTAATTAGTAAACAGACCATGAGACAGTCTCCTGATTTGATTAGTAAACAGACCGTGAGACAGTCTCCTGATTTGATTAGTAAACAGACCATGAGACAGTCTCCTGATTTGATTAGTAAACAGACCATGAGACAGTCTCCTGATTTAATTAGTAAACAGACCATGAGACAGTCTCCTGATTTGATTAGTAAACAGACCGTGAGACAGTCTCCTGATTTGATTAGTAAACAGACCGTGAGACCGTCTCCTGATTTGATGAGCACAAAGACTGTAAGACTCCTGATTGATGCGTGATCGTATGGATCACCATTGATTAGGAGCGGCACTCCATTAAGACTCATTAGTACCTTAGGCCAGAGCAGGGCACAATGTTGGGAATATCTTAACATTTAAAGTGCAGGCATTGTGCAGGTTTTTGAGACCGGACTTCCCTGTTGGTCATGAAGGCAGATTGTCCTTCCAGGAGCCAGCGTTATAGCCTTCAAACGTGTTTCCACTTAATAGAGATTCCTCCTGAGCCAACATTATGAAGAGATTATCAACGTTGAACATAAATAACAATACTGTATATAGAAAATTATTTGGAATTACATTGAAATTGGTCTTCACTGGTATCTCTTATAAATGTGTGTATTTAAGCGTTGTGCATTCTTCAAAGCAACACAGGTAACAAGGTGTGGAGGTGTCAGTATCTTTAAGAAGTCAAAGAAAACTCATCCGATGTACGCTTAACACACTAACAGAACTGAAACATTTTGTGTGCACCACAAACATGGCATCTGGCATTCTGACTGAATGGCTCATCCTCCGAAGTCTTTGTGCACTGCAGAAGAAAAACAAAGATCTCACAGTTCTCCGCCCTATTCCGAAGAATCCAGTTGAGCGTGTTAATGCAAGGCGGTTGGGAATACATTTGTAAACGTTAGAGGATTAAGAGTTGTGAACTTGATTTACCTCAGATGCGAATACGTTACTTTTACCGCAACTTGGAACCTTGTGTACATGTCTTTGTCCACAGAGAGTGGATTCCGAGTGTTACTTCATGATAACAGTGATACTGCTGGCTAGTTTGAGCCAGTGAAGTGGTCTATTTGCTTTGATAGGCGGCCAAGTGATTGATGGGGCGCCATGGAAACAGCTCACGTCCGTATCAACCGCCCAATCATTCATATCATGAGATAACATTGTAAAGAGAACCTCTTTCCAAGGGAAATCCTCTTCTTATACTAATTTTATTTAGCACATTTGTATTCATTGTCCTCTTCCTTGTGGGGCAAATAGACACCCATGTAGTGCCCCTACTTTCACAGAGAACAAAGGGGGGAATACGTTTTGGATTTGGGATCCAGTTAAAGTCTCTGAAATCGTTCTTAAAAGTCCCAAAATCTTAACGTGGCTCCTTAAAGATCCACACAAAGAGCCACAAAGATAATGTTTGGGAATTTAAAATGACTGACCATTCTGAGATCATTTTGAGTAGGAATAGCAGTGTGTGGTGGCTTGATGAGATGGCATGACACAGGTGGTGTCTTGTCAAAGCCATTAGAAGCACACACGTCAATAAATGGTATGTTATTAGTATTATCGCAGGCACAGCCTCATTACCATATACAGTTCATATATGCTTATTTCCTTCTGGTTCCGGGAATACTCCAAACTGGAATTTTAACAATGGTCTGATCCTAGACAGTACACATAAATATAGGATGGAGAGTCATTACTTGTCACACAAACTTTGCATGACCTTAAAGCTAAATACTTTCCTCCCACCTCACTCCCCCAAAAAAGCAGCTTTTCTGTGTTACACCAACGGAATCCCCCAATTACACACAGTGAGGAGAACAAGTATTTGATACACGGATATACTCAGTAAGGATCTGGAGGTCTGTATGGAGGAGTGGGCCAAAATCCCTGCAGTGTGTGCAAACCTGGTCAAGAACTACAGGAAACGTATGATCTCTGTAATTGCAAACAACAGTTTCTGTACCACAATATTAAGTTATCCTTTTCTGATGTATCAAATACATATGTCATGCAATTAAATTAATTACTTAAAAATCATACAATGTGATTTTCTTGATTTTTTTTTGATTCCGTCTCTCACAGTTGAAGTGTACCTATGATAAAAATTACAGACCTCTACATGCTTTGTAAGTAGGAAAACCTGCAAAATCGGCAGTGTATCAAATACTTGTTCTCCCCAATGTATCTACATATCTTTGGTATTTAACAATGTTCATTGTTCATTATTTATGAACCCTGCTCACTTCCTGTACCCTCCTATTGGCCAACAAGAAGACTCTGCACGTCAAAAGATTACTGCATATTTGTTATTAATAATGGTATTCTTGAGATAAATGTGTATATAGGACCATCTCAAAAATGAGAAGACATATCTGGAGGGGCTATCCAGCAAGAAATATATTCAAGTAAATATCAACATTCGTTGTAGTCCTTTGGACAAATGATGAGTTCATAGGCGGTAGCATCTTTTTCAATTACAGAAGGGTAGGCGGCATTTAGTCCACAAGCTTGCTGGTAATGTTTGAGAGGGGTTTATGGCCTCTTTACAATGTAGGTTCCAGTTTTCTCTTAACAGAAACAGGAACTCAACATTGTATCTGACCAATCATATGAGACTTTCGTTCTGGGTTAATTGGGATTAAAGAGAATGTGGCCTGATCTTATTGGTGTTTGAATCAATTCTGTGTAAGTCAATTATGGTGTTTGAGCAAGACTTAAACATTAAACACACTCCCGTCCTACGTAATTGGATGCATTGTGATTTATAACCTCTTGTGGACAAGGCTGATTTGTTTTTTGCATTTTCTACCTCTGATAAAACTAAAATATTTGAACGTTTTTCCGAGGTTAGAACATTGCAATACATTTCTTTTTCGATTTTTACCGCAGAGAAGTATTTGCATAAGGTTTCAAATTAGATGTGGTCCTGAGTGCTGAAGTCAGTAGAGCGTGTATTTGCAACACCAAATGTTCTGGGTTTACTTACTTCAGGGTTCCCTCGTATGTCAAAAGCAGAAACGCATGACTGTAAATGCACATGATGGAAGTGTCAGCTACACGGCATATTCTGGTTGTTTCTCATGTCAACAGTTAAGCAAGTACACGCATTTCCTGTAATCCATTCATCCAAGCCTAAGCCCTTGTTTTTGTTAAATGTTTATGTATTTTCCCTCAGAACCATTTCCGAAATGTGCTCATGTTTCTGCCAGCCACTAGATTCATGGGATCTGTCAGTCATATGAAGCCTGGTTGGACTCTCATAGCTCAGCTCCCCTGAATGTTGAAGTTCTGGAGAAGGCCCCGGCGCTGGGTTTGGGGAACTTTTTTGAGCCAGCGGATGATTGATCGGTTGAAGTAAACAGCACTCCATGGGCAGCCGGTGTTCATGCCAAACGTGAGTGGGACAGGTATATCCAGCTACCTCCCGCAGATACCTTGGCAAAAATAGGCCTTCGTAATGTCCACCCAAGGCCAAAGGCACCTCTAAACTCCAGGTACAGAAATACAAAGAGTAAAACGTTGTTAGTCAGAAAACAAACTTGCTCATTCCTGCACTGTGGATATATCTGGTCTTTTTGGGGGGTATTTTATGGTAACATTTCCGAGAGTGAGGCACTTTTCCAAGCATTAGAGATAAGCGTGAGGGAATGGGAACTTTGTGTTGTGTAAAGTCTTGTGAGTTACATCCATCTGATCTACTTGTGCCTTTTCTATTGATTCAGACAAAGGGGGCTTGGTCAGAGGTTCAAGGGGGCGTGGTCACAGATACAAGAGGCATGATGAGTGGTGCACAGGGGTCAGGGTATGTGACACAATCAAACGGAGCTTGACATCATAGTAGTTTTGTAAACAGATTTCTGGATCTGATTATTTAACCCACGTGATGTCATGGTGTCCCGTACCAGATTAAGAACATGCCTCATGAACTCTAAAACTGGTGTGGGATGACACACACATGTCACCTACACAAAAACACACACAAACACGCCACATACACAAAAACACACACCTGTACCCATCCTTGCATCCTGTTGGTGACGTGACACCATATCTTTTAGACACACATCTATCTCTCTATCTATATCTCTCTCTCTCTATCCCTCTCTATCTATCTCTTTCCATCTATCTCTCTCCCTCTATCTCTCTCTATCTCCCAGTATATCTCCCTCCCCCTCTCTCTCCCTCTATCCCTCCGCATCTCTTTGCTCTGCCTCTCACTCTCTCTACTTCGCCCTCTATCTTTCTCCCTCTCTCTGCCTTCCTCTCTCCATCTATCTCTCTCCCCCTCTCTTTCTCTATCTCTTCCCCTCTCCTTCCCTCTATCCCTTCTCTGCCTCTCTATCTATCTCTCCTCTCTGTCACTTTCCCTCTAGCTCTCTCTCCACCTCTCTGCCTCCCCCCTCTCTCCTCCTCTCTCTTCCCCTCCGTCTCTCTCCGCTCTCAGCGGCTGAGGGCTGTGTGGGACCGGAGGGAGTAGAGGAGGTTGTGGGGAGAAGCTGGTTAACAGAGCAGCGGAGCAGGGAGACGGGCCGGAGGAATGCGTGGCCCCCACCCAGGAAGACCCAGAGAGGCCTGCTGGAGCCCAGTGGGACCCGGCAGAGGGGACCCCTGGGTGGGAGTGGAAACACATGTCCACCCCTCTCCTCCCGATGTCTGCTGTGCTCTGACCCGCAGCTAATAAACTGCAGGGAATGCATGTGGTTAGAGCTGTCAGCCTGGGCAAATGTTATGGGAACGCACGCTCGCGGTGTCCACAAGGCACACAAGCTCAGATCACATGGGCCCTAGCGAGCAGGGTTCTGGATCCAAATAAGCCCGTCCGTAGTGGTGGGGTTCTGGATCTAAATAAGCCCCTGTCTGAGTTAATGGTTTTGGATCTATAGAAACACTTCACACATTCCTAAAGAATTTTGTAGCCTTTCTCTCTGTTTCTCTTTGCTTTGTTCATTTCTCGTTTTCTCGCTCACACTAATTTCTTGTCAATATTTCTTTCTCATTTTCTCTCTCATTTTACATTTCAATTCAATTTAATTTTCTATCTTTTATTGGCAATGGTAACATTTTTGTTTACTTAGTTATAAGCAAGGCAAGGTACAGTGTTCATACACCACAAAACCCAAGGTTCCTTATTACTGTAATAAATTGGTGGCCAACATCCTCGCAACAGTAAAAGTATTCTGTATGAATGCCATGGCTTTTAGCCAATCAGCATTCAGAGCACGGACTACAAAGTTTGTACTGTTCCTCAGTGTGTGTGTGTGTGCAAGTGCATGTGTGTATGGATTTGTTACATACAATTTTGTTGATTCCTACATTCAAACAAGGAGAGAGAGAGAATGAGAGAGAGAACATTTTATTAAAAGAGGGAGTGAGACAGATGCACAGACATGATGTGAAAGAGTAAGAGAGGGAGAGTGAAAAAGAGAGAGAGATGTGCCCAGAAGATTTAATAACGTGTTTCCAGGAATCTCTTCTGTTCCCCTCCTCCTTCATCCATTCACTTTACTAATGTATATGTACATTATATATATAAATATATATATACATTGTTCTTTATGTTTGTGTGTGTAAAAAACGGTGCTGTGACTATGCATGGGTAATGATAATAGACCTAAATGTTGAATGGTTAGACTTACACACGCCCACGCACTCTCTAGAATCACAGCCTGTCTCTCTGTCCGTCGGTCTGTCTGTCTGAAGGGGTGTGTGAGGGTTCTAGGAGGAATATTGAGGCGTTGTTGAGGTACTGGGAGGGAAGCAGAGTGAGGAGGGAAGGAGCAGTGGAGGAGGAGGAGGGGTTGAGAGAAAAGGACGCAGACTAAGAGGGAAGGAGGAGGGGTCGAGGGGGATGGAGGAGTCAATGAGAGGGATGGAGGAGGGGTTGAGAGGGAAGGTGGAGGGGTTGAGAAGGAAGGAGGAGGGGTTGAGAAGGATGGAGGAGGGGTTGAGAGGGAAGGAGGAGGGGTTGAGAAGGATGGAGGAGGGGCTGAGAGGGAAGGTGGAGGGATTGAGAAGGAAGGAGGTGGGGTTGAGAGGGAAGGAGGAGGGATTGAGAAGGATGGAGGAGGGGTTGAGAGGGAAGGTGGTGGGGTTGAGAGGGAAGGAGGAGGGGTTGAGAAGGATGGAGGAGGGGTTGAGACGGATGGAGGAGGGGTTGAGAGGGAAGGAGGATGGGGAGTCTTTGTACAACTTCAGTTTGTCAGATCTTCAGCTAGACAAGTGTCAGACAGACAGATGGACAGACAGAAAGACAGATGGACTGACAGAAAGACAGATGGACAGACAGTGTAAATGGCACCCTAGTCCTATTAGTGCACACTTTTTGACGAGAGTCCTATTTAATAGAGTCCTATTTATACATACCGGCCCTTTGGAAAGTATTCAAACCCATTCACCCATTTTCCATTCCATTCCAGCCTTTGGAATGGACTTAGTCCACAATTTATCATTTTAAAGGTTTACATTATAAATACCCCATAATGACTAAGCAACAAGACATTTTGGGAAATTCTATCTGATTTCTTGAAAATACAAATGTATATTATATCTCACATATTGTACATAAAAATAATTAAGTGTTTAGTTGTTTTTAGAAGCGCCTTCGAGTCTCCATGGCCTCTTGGGTATCCCTCTAACAGCCCGTTCTCCCTTGTCATATGTTGTGACAGACGTAGCGCTTAGTATTCAGGCCTAATAGTTTCATTTTGGTCCAGACCAGAGAATCTTTATCCTCACACATTCGTCCTTCGGATGGCACATTAAATAACTTTTACTACAGAGTGGATTCTGTCTAGCCACCTTGCCATAAGGGCCTGATTGATGGAGAGCTTCAGAGATGATTTTTTCTTCTGTCAGCTTCTCCCAAAAACTTTGAATCTCTATAAGAGCAGCAACTGGGTGATTGGTAACCTAGCTGATCAAGGTGACTTATCTCTGAGGGATTATCAAAGGACACAGGATGCCATTTGGAGTGTCATCGCAAAGGGTCTAAAAACATATGTACACAAACTGTGATCCGAGTATGAGTCTATTTCGGAGTGTGATCTGAGTATGAGTACATTTCTGATGGTGATCTGAGTATGAGTACATTTCTGATGGTGATCTGAGTATGAGTACATTTCTGAAGGTGATCTGAGTATGAGTACATTTCTGATGGTGTTCTGGGTATGAGTATATTTCTGATGGTGATCTGAGTATGAGTACATTTCTGATGGTGATCTGAGTATGAGTACATTTCTGATGGTGATCTGAGTATGAGTATATTTCTGATGGTGATCTGAGTATGAGTACAGTTCTGATGGTGATCTGAGTATGAGTACATTTCTGATGGTGATCTGAGTATGAGTACATTTCTGATGGTGATCTGAGTATGAGTACATTTCTGATGGTGATCTGAGTATGAGTATATTTCTGATGGTGATCTGAGTATGAGTACATTTCTGATGGTGATCTGAGTATGAGTACATTTCTGATGGTGATCTGAGTATGAGTACATTTCTAATGGTGATCTGAGTGGTGATATCACTCTTTCGAACACGTTCTCTTCAGGCCCACCCCACCAGCCAGCATGAATGTCTTCCCTCCCTCCCCGCAGACACCCCCCCCAATCCCTCCCTCCCCCCCGTTCCCACACAACATAGGAGGAGAAGAGCAGAGCCTCCAGGAAGAGGCTGATAGTTCCTGCCTTGTTGTAGCATGTTAATTCAGAACAGAACATTTTCAGGAAATTCTTATTGGACAGTTCTGGTTGTCCTGCTTATTTCCTGCTTATTCTGGGAATACAGGTAGTAGGAAAGCAACTGGAATTGAATCAACTTATCCAAGTGTGTGTGTGGCTCTGTGTTTGTGTGTGAGTTTTCATGTGTGTGTGTTTGCATGCTTGTTTGTGTGTGGACAGGGCTGGATATAAAGTAATGAACCCTCCAGGTTAGATTAGTCATTCAGACAGTCTGGTTCCTGGTTGAACTCTGAAACTCATAGGTTTCTCTCTCATCTAGTCTCTGATGCCTCTAGCAAGTCTTTTGTTCCGTAGAATAAGAGTATCTTTCTTGTCGTGTTAAATCCGTTCATTCTGTATCAACTTAGACTTTCTATTTGGGGTGTTGTGCAAAGATTAATCATTACCAAACGCTGATAATGTTTCAGGAGTCATCCCAGCGTGTTGAAGGACACGAGGGACAGACGTTCTGCCCTATGAGAGCGCTTGCACTAGGAATCCCGGAACAGGGTTCTTTAGGGTTCTCCTTTTGTAGAACAATTACTGACTGTAGAGACCTCAGAATATCTCCTAGCTCTTTCCATAATCTCTTCAGTCTAAGACTGAATAATGAACTTTCACTCTCTTTCATCTCTTCCTCCCATCACTCTCTTTCTTTACCTCCTTCATATCTTCCCCTCTGTCCCTCCCTCTCTTTCAGCTCCTGTGGATCCCCTGTTGTGTAAGTTTGCGGACGGTGGACAAAAGAAGAGGTTGAATCAGAGCAAGTACCCTCAGAATGGTCGTCTGTGGACCAGAGATGGGGAGGTGAGGAACCGACTCTAATCAGAACCCTAACCCCTTTATTGGACCCACAATACACTACATCAGAACCATAGCTTTACCCCTTTTATTGAAACCATAATACACTATATCAGAACTGTAACGGGTGTAGTGAGAAGCCTTTAAAGTAAGTGTGCCATACCGGCCCTGTGGGTGTTGGAAATTCTCTCCCTAGCTATCTCTCTCTCTTACTGTCTCCCTCTCTCTTTCTCCCCACCAGTGGCTTAACACCCCCCCCCCACACACACACACACACACACTGAGACACTGCTACTCTTCTCTCTGCCACACAGTAAGTGCAGCAGTAGGGCGGACATCAGAATGGGCTGCCGTCTCCTCTTCATTAGTGGCAAATTGACATCAAGGTCCAGACGTACTCCTATTATGATATCTTGTCATAGGAGGAGGGAGAGTTGACATTGTGTGTGTGTGTGAAGTTCCGTGAAAAATGCTAATTCCTAGGTAGTGCACCATTTAGGACTGGAGCCTCCGAGGGTTGGGAACAGGGTGTCGTGTTTGAGTCCCGGAAGGGTCATTCGAGGACAGTGCTCGTTTGCTCGAGTTGTCGTCGTGAGATATAACCGCTGCGGTTCCACACCAGCGGCCCGGCCCGTCTCCACCGGACATTCATCCCAAGCCTTGTCAGATTCCCTTCAGGCTGTGGCTGGACAGGATTTGACCCCCGTGGGTCATTACCGGTGCTCGCTCCGAGTCGTACGCCACCGGACAACGGAGCAATGGTCAAAAGCGCATGTCCAGAGAAATTGCGTCACCTCGCAAGTTTAGTTGAAACCCAAACTCTGTGTCAGACACCTCGGCCAATCAGCAGACGCTGCGTGTGCATGTGACCACTGAGTAGGACGTGTCTGTTTGAGAACGGACTCATAGACAAGGGTTTCACATATGAGACGCAGCTTTGCGGCAGACAGTTTCAAGGCCAGCTCTGTTTCTGTACAATTCTTGGTTTTATGTTTTTTAATTTGTGAAGTGGGTTTAGGCTTGTGTAAATGTGATGAAAAAGTGCTATTTGATTGGATTGGAACACAGAAAATCCATCAGACACACCTCACAGTGCACCTGTATGAAAAGGCACTGGGTGTGATGGAGCTGTATCAATAACTCATCGGGTTTTGAAGGCTCTGTATCAATAACTCATTGCTCTTCTTTCAGAGTGGCATGGCGTTGACATACGACCCAGCTGCGATGCAGAATGGGTAAGACCTTGTTTTGTTTTCCACGCACACACATATGCTACTCCTGTGTTTTAGAATCGTTTTAAAATGTTCTGACCAAATCTCCTGTACTGGGTTTCCATACATAATTTAGCCGACAAAAACTGATCCAGAGTTACTTACAGTGGGGACTTCATGAACAGGGGCAATTGTTTCCAAGTGTGGGATTTCAGAATGTGAGCATCTTCTTGAGAATGTTTGTACGTTTTCCTGCACAACCATTTCCATGTGTATTCACTGCCCCAAGTGGTGACAGAGGGGAACTGCTTCTGAAAAGTTGACCAGCTAATGTTGAAAATATATTTTAGAACTGTGTGAATTATATTTTCTGAAAAGATATTGAACCTTTTTTTTTTACAGTTTTTCCATTGCCCTTTTCATGCTACGTTTTATACTAGGCAAAGTAACATCATTTAGTTTGGTCACATCAGTTAATTTTCTATTAAATATACTTTGTTTTATGTGTCGGATTTAAAATTTGCTAAACACTGCATTTCAGAGACAGATGGCCAAGACATTGCTGAAAGCAGTGTCTTGGCAGATATAATTTATCTGTTTTCTTTTTTTTTGAGATGCAAATGAAATAATAAATACAATTTCAGTCCATATCCAACTGCCATCACCCATTATGTTTGTGCAATTAGCCATGGTCATACACAAGGACTGAGTGTGGGAACGAGTGGTATTTATCAATGATAATTTTATACCAGAGTGCCATTAAAACTTAACTTAATATATTAAGATATGAGAGGTTATTTCCCGCATTTTGTGTAAACTTGTTAATGCAGAAACCATATCCCACCTGCTTCAATTCCCCCCTGAAAACCAGTCTCTGTAGTCAGATTCCTGTTGTTAACCTGTATGATTGGTTCTATTCCCAGTCAGAATGCAATGTGAATGGTTCCGACATATCTCACCTCTCTCTCCTGGGGACATATCTCACCTCTCTCCTGGGGACCTATCTCACCTCTCTCTCCTGGGGACATATCTCACCTCTCTCCTGGGGACATATCTCACCTCTCTCTCCTGGGGACATATCTCACCTCTCTCTCCTGGGGTCATATCTCACCTCTCTCCTGGGGACATATCTCACCTCTCTCCTGGGGACATATCTCACCTCTCTCTCCTGGGGACATATCTCACCTCTCTCCTGGGGACATATCTCACCTCTTCCTCCTGGGGACCTATCTCACCTCTCTCTCCTGGGGACATATCTCACCTCTCTCTCCAGGGGACATAGCTCACCTTTTCTCCTGGAGGAATATCTCATCTCTCTCTCTCCTGGGGATATATCTCACCTCTCTCTCCTGGGGATATATCTCACCTCTCTCTCCTGGGGACATATCTCACCTCTCTTCTGGGGACATATCTAACCTCTTTCTCCTGGGGACATATCTCACCTTTCTCTCCTAGGGACATATCTCACCTCTCTCATCTGGGGGACTTACAGCACCTTTCTCTCCTGGGGACAAATCTAACCTCTCGCTTGCGGACATATCTCACCTCTCTCTCCTGGGGACGTATCTGGGTGTGGTGTGGGTCTGTGTGTTTGTGTTTGTGTGTGTGTGTGCATGTGTCTATGTGTCTGTGTGTGTGCTGCCTCCTCAATTCCTTGTTCAAGGTTATAAACCCGTCCCAGAGAAGCTGTAAAAAGTTAGTATGAAATGCTAATTCCACTAATTATAGATGAAGAGAGGGATTGGAGGGGTGAGAAAGGACAAGAGGAGAGAGGGATGGAAGGTGAGGAACGAGGTTAGAGGAGTAGTGAGGGATGGGAGGTGAGGAAATGGGTTAGAGGAGAGTGAGGGATGGGAGGTGAGGAAATGGGTTAGAGGAGAGTGAGGGATGGGAGGTGAGGAACGAGGTTAGAGGAGAGTGAGGGATGGGAGGTGAGGAACGAGGTTAGAGGAGAGTGAGGGATGGGAGGTGAGGAACGAGGTTAGAGGAGAGTGAGGGATGGGAGGTGAGGAACGAGGTTAGAGGAGAGTGAGGGATGGGAGGTGAGGAACGAGGAAGGTGGAGTAGAAAGGAGGGGAGCTGATGAAAAAGGAAGGAGGTGTAGAGAGGGATGGGAGATGAGGAATGAAGGGTATAGAAGAAAGGGAGGCAAGGTTTTTTTCTAACGGATCAAAGAAGAAAAGTTTCTATTTCATGGATTAAAGGTTTAGGACTCGTGGAATAAAGGTTTGGGTCTCATGGAGTTAAGTCTCCTGCAATGAAGGTTAAAGTCTCCTGCAATGAAGGTTCAGGTCTCTTGGAATGAAGGTTCAGGTCTCATGGAATGTCCAGTGCCGTGCAGTGTCCAGTATTATTTAAGACAACATTTATGACCTACAGCCTCCCCAGAATCACGTATTTTGACGGTAACAACATAAACACAGACAAACTCTTTACACATTCACAAACACACTCGCAGGGTCTTATCCTCTGATGTCCCTGAGGTCCCTTTTACATAATTCTGTATTGTTACACACTAAGGAAGAGAGCTGCTGGGTCAGACAGACTTAATTCAATCTCAGCCTGCCTCCTAAATGGTACCCTCTTTCCTATGTAGTGTACTAGCTTTACCCAGAGCCCATAGGGCGTCCAAGAATGGACTGGACACTCCAAGATGCCATTTGGGAAACAGCCAAACGAATGGCTTTCATTCCAATTAGATGTGTTTAATTGTTTAATGGCCGATACAATGCTATTGGCAGCCCGTTGTTTTGGCTAATAGCCTACATAAATAAGGTTCAAGCTGTCTGTCTGTTCCAGTTTACTTTGTATACACCATAATTAAACCACAACAGAAAGGGAGAAACAGAGAGAGCGAGAGAGAGCGAGAGGGAGAGCGAGAGGGAGAGAGAGAGGGAGAGAGAGAGGGAGAGAGAGAGGGAGAGAGAGAGAGAGGGAGAGAGAGAGAGAGAGAGGGAGAGAAAGAGAGGGGTGGGAGACAGGGAGGGGGGTTGTTGAACGATTCTCATACATCAATCTCTTAGACTTCGAATTCATTTAGGAGTGATTATATTTCTAGAGAGACTAGACACACACAAAAACACACACACACACATGCTGTCCATAGCTCAGCCTGTTGACAGATGGATCGATACACAAAGGAACAGAACAGCGATCGACCTGCAGGATGAAACAGAACCTCTCTGGAAACATACGAACAAATAATAAACACCTAAATACACAGGAAAACACACACAAACACACGCTTAAACGTGTTGTATGATGGAAGACAGATGTTGGAAGTCCAGGGGGATGTTTCACGGCAATGACATTCATCAGTGTTTGCTGACTAGCTGTGTGGCCATTCCCCTGTACCTAACACCTCATCTTTCTCCCCTTCCCTGTACCTAACTCCTCATCTTTCTCCCTTTCCCTG
>JACXGK010012849.1:0-13738 GCA_016801125.1 Novumbra hubbsi | reverse complement strand
CAGCTTAGCATCGGGCCTACAATATAGTATAGAACGTAGCATCTGGCCAACAGCATAGTACAGAACAGCTTAGCATCGGGCCTACAATATAGTATAGAACGTAGCATCTGGCCAACAGCATAGTACAGAACAGCTTAGCATCGGGCCTACAATATAGTATAGAACGTAGCATCTGGCCAACAGCATAGTACAGAACAGCATAGATTCTAGCCTACAACAATATTGAACAGCCCAGCGTAAATTCTGGCCTTGAAACTTTTGGTTCGAACCTAAAGCTAATAGTATGTCCTTGGCATCGCAGCTAGAGTCAGGCTGATTGGTTAATGATTTGCAGTGTCAGATACATGGCAACCACTAGATAAGTCACATGTTCATTTAATACATTACAGACATGGCCTGACAACCCAGCGGGCCAGCCAATGGTAAATAAAATGTCAAGTCCCAAAGCAAGGCAGTTAAACCTGGCATGTCCTGGCATGGTAAAATAAAGTTAAATTAATAAAAGTTCGGAAACGCTTTGGTAGAAGTAGCTCCTTTTCTATTACATGGGGGGAAGTAAGGAAGAAAGACACAGATGGTCACAGACAATCCCTCCCTAGGATAAGATAGATAAGAGTGGTCGAAGGTCATCCAGCGGTCTTGGGAGGTTGAGTGGTCTGCGCTGGTCCAGAGGCCTAGAATGGTCCAGAGGCCTAGGATGGTCCAGATGTCTAGGATGGTCCAGCTGTCTAAGGCGTTCCAGAGGTCTAGGCTGGTCCAGAGATCTAGGTTGGTCCAGAGATCTAGGCAGGTCCAGAAATCTAGGTTGGTCCAGAGGTCTAGGCTGGTCCAGGGATCTAGGCTGGTCCAGGGATCTAGGCTGGTCCAGGGATCTAGGCTGGTCCAGAGGTCTAGCCTGGTCCAGAGGTCTAGGCTGGTCCAGAGGTCTAGGCTGGTCCAGAGGTCTTGGCCTGTCCAGCTGTCTAAGGCGTTCCAGGGGTCTAGGCTGGTCCAGGGGTCTAAGGCTTTCTAGCAGGCTAGGTTGGTCCAGAAGTCTAAAGTTCTCCAGAGGTCTAGGGTTGTTCAATGGTCTATGGCGTTCCAGAGGTCTATGGTGGTCCAACGTTTTAAGGTGGTCCAGCCTTCTAAAGTGTTTGAGCAGTCTTGGGTGGTCCAGCAGTTTCAGCCGCTCCCTCCGGAGCAAATGTATCGCTGCAGAGTGGGTTCGAATCCAGCCCACTGCTCTTTCAGCAAACCCGTTTTCCTCTATCTTTCCCAATTGTCTCTATCAAATAAAGCATACAAATACCTGAAAACAGTTTATATATATTTATAGGGTAGAGCTGTGTAGAAGGAGAGAAAGAGAGGAAGAGGAAATAAGAGAAAGAATAAGACAGCAAAAGGAGTGAGGAGAACAGAGAGAATTAGAAAGAGGGATGACGGATGCAGAAAAAACGAGGACCCACCTTGAATTTGCTTTGATGAGTGTCAGGGATGGAGTCTTTGTCAGGACAGCTACAGTAGCTACCCATGGCTTCGTTAGAACACCATCTGATTTCTACAAGCACAGAGAGTAAGAGAGCGAGAGAGAGAGAGCGGGAGAAAGCGAGAGAGAGAGAGAAAGAGACAGAGGGTGACCGGGAGAGTGGGAGTACAGAAA
This sequence comes from Novumbra hubbsi, assembly GCA_016801125.1. Taxonomy (NCBI): domain Eukaryota; kingdom Metazoa; phylum Chordata; class Actinopteri; order Esociformes; family Umbridae; genus Novumbra; species Novumbra hubbsi. Next base: position 12,099 of record JACXGK010012849.1, on the reverse strand, counting down.
TGAACAACTACAGCAGCATTGGCTTTAAAAAGATCTCTGATGGAGAAAACAAAATGGAGAATGAAGTATTGACAATATTATCGTAGACTGAAATGGAAACATGTAACTCTGAAGCCATGGCTCCGACAAAACATGGCTGCATATCAAACAAAACCATTTAACATGAAAATGTATCCGCGGTTGGTCGGCTGCAGATCAGTGACATTGCACTTTATACATTTGCATTTGGATTGTCCTGCCCCTTGTTGCCCAGCAGGGGGCGAGCTGCTGTTGCAGCGCCACTGAACTAGCTTGCCTGACTTTCGTCCATCATCTTTCGTCTTGTCTTAAAAATAAACATTTCCTGGGGCATCTTTTAGAGGTTCTTTAAATGAAAAATGTGTATATAGCCTATGCACCCTTCAAATAATAATGGTTCTTACACAATCCTTTTCAGGTTTATTTCAGGGCTTAATCTCTTCAAATAGCCTGTTCAGGGTTGAACCAGTCAGACTTACAATAAAGGTGTGTCAATATAAAGTACACATCATTGGTAAGTCACCTATATCTGGTAACCATGAATGTTTCTGGTTCTCTCCTGACCATAGGGTGATGGGTCACGCCTCCTGTCCATGGCTCCCAGACTCACCTGCCTAGGCAGAAAGGAAGAAAAAATCTGAATTAAGAAGGATTAAGAATAAGGATTGAGACTTATTCATTCAAATGCCCTCTATCCTGATGTGTTTAGGAGCAGACAATCTGGTCATTGATTTCAGTTTGCTTCAGTCAGCCGAAATAATCCACTAAAAATGAACCCGACAAAAATAGAGATCCCTTCGTTGAGGTACAGAACCAAGCACTGCCATTGGAGCTTCACTACACATACCGGAAATAACAAATACGTTATAAGACATACCTTTCAGGGACTTTCAGTTCCCAGTAATCATTTTAATTGATCTATGTATTATTTTCCTGTTGACATTGGGCACGTACAGTATGCATTACATCAAATTGACCCAAGTAGCCATAGTGAGCATGATGACTAAGTGTTTAAGACTGAAGTCAATAGAAAACAACCCTACCCTCCACCCAACCCTGCCCTCCACTTTGCCGAGAACACGATTCACAGTCCACACGACCGTGTTTCCAATCAAACAAGCCGCTCGTTCCACATCCTTTCTAGAAAGAAGGCACTCGCAGGTGTTCTCTGAACCTTATTTTTTTACTTTCCCTATCCTATGCCAAAACTTACGCAGTGGCACAATACAGACCTAGTTTCAGGAATTAGAGGGGTCGCCGTTTCTTAATGCCGCACGCGAGCGAGACAGGGGCCCGCACACAGAACCCTCCTATCGCTCCTCAGTACACGCCTAGCCAACGAGGGAGGACAAGGAAACAGCGGTGAGGTGAGAGGCTGCGTGTGCAAAGGTCAAAGGTGGAGGGCGTGGAAAAGAAAACAACAAGATTGGCAGAGTTGGCGGTGGCGGGATGCAGGCTGACTCCCGACGTATTGATAGCTGGACCAGGAAGTGATGTTGAATAACCTGAAATGGGTCGCCAAGAGTGTGTGTGTGAGAGAGAGCGTGAGTGGGAGAGATAGAGAACTATTATAGCAGACAGTGTGTCAAGCTAATAAACAACAAGGGCTCCAGGCTATATCAGCCCTAACCCTAATGGTCATGCAGTTCAAAGCTAACTCTTGGTGAACTATTAGCACCCGACCCTGAAAGCAGCTCAGCGGCTTCCTCTCAATGAGGCACACCTGCCTCCAATCAGGCCTCATTTAGAGGAGGGTAAAAGGGGCCTGGAGAGGCAGCTTAAGGGAGAAGGAGAAGACGGAAGCGTGTGAGCAGCCACGGGAGCAGTAGATGGAGAAGCAAGCCAGGGGATGAAAACGACAGAGGCCTCCTTGGCCTCCCCGGCAAGGCGTGGCGACAGGGAGGTCGGGGCCCCGGTCGGTTCACTCATACTGCCGTGACATGAAGCCAGGCTCTGCTGCAACGAAGGGGGTGGAGGGAGGGGAGAAGAAAGTTGGAGCAAGGGAGAAAACTTTGTGTGTGTGTGTCATAGTGTCTATGTGGGGGACATTATTTACAGGCACAAATCTGAGCCCCGACAGGCTTCATGATGGAGCTTTGACGGTGCAACATCATACGAGAAGCTGGAAAGTCCCAGGGGTGTTGCAAACTAACCTCTCAAAGTGCAGATATGAAATTGGGGATGGCAGCGGGAAAAACACAATGTAGAAAAAGGGTTGGGTTGGATGTGTTCAACCTCTCCGCCTCTCTCTGAAGAGGGATCATGATGGCTCACTCGCATTCTTCCCGACATTCCTGATCTATTTATAGCCGGGCCATGATTACCCCCATGTCGACAGTGGTCAGGCCGGGAACGGAGCTCAGTCTGGGAGCCCAGAATGGGCTAAACTAAAAACAACTGGAGAATAGGGGGAATGACTATCTGACAGATATAGCAACCTCACAGAAACGTCACTTTCATCCATCGACAAGTAGACCGTTGTGAATTGAGAGAACTGGACTGACAAACTGACTGACAGACTCACTGACTGACAGACTGACTGGGAAGGAACAAGAGAAATGGGCCATTAACTGTCTGTGTGCATGTGAGTTATAACAGAGAGAGATGTAACAAAGAGAGAAATTTAACAGGGGGAGAGATTTAACAGGGAGATAGCTAACTGAAACAGAGAGTAACAGAAAGTAGTAAGTAAATGTATGTACTACTGCCTTCGCCTCTGGATAGGAGCGTCCACAAAATGACATGAATGTAATGTAGAAGGGAGATTTGTTTGTATGAAGAAAAGACTAAATAATAAATCAGAGTAGCAGATTACCTGGAGCACAATGTGTTGTTTGTATTTGTATACAGCTTTGGAAAAAAAAGAGACAGTACTTTCCAAAAAAGTAAAAAAAAAAAAAAAAAGGGAAGTTCTGTTCCTCACTCCAAACTTTATTTTTTTACTTTTTTGGAAAGGAAAGAAAAAGGTGCAGTGGTCTCCCGTATGTAATGTGTTCTGATTGCTTATGAATATTATTGCTTTCCTCACGGGGGTTACAGCCATCCCTGGCCACACTCATCGCACAGCAAGCCACAACCGGCTAGCTCCAAGGAAGAGAGTGATGCCGGGTAAATAAATACATCGTTCACTGTTACTTAAGTATCCTTTCCTAAGTTATTCGAGACGAGTCCCATCATCACGCTCTTGTCGTGGAATTGCCACAGACGAACGCAAGAAAATGCAAACATGCTCAGAAACCCAAGTAGCTCCGCCGCTCCCCCATCACGGGGGGTGCACAAGGAAAACAAACACGCCCCGATTCAGCCGGCATTAGTTTGTTCTCTTTTTCAGATCCTGGCCACGTCTGCTCCGTTCTGCTCCGCTGGCAAGGAAATGACGAGACAGAACGAGTTACAACTAATTTTGAAAGCATTAGGGATTTCTGTCTGCGTTCCAAGATTGGGAAAACATTTAGGATTTTTAGGCATCAAAGTTATAATGCCGGTTGTTTTGTTTAATAGTTTCTGGATGGAGGAGGATAGTGTTTAACTAAGCTGATGCTGTATATCTAGCTTACATTCTTCAAGCATCAAATATTGTCTAAAATATTGTAGTTAACTATCCCAGATTACAGTTGCCTACATAATTTTATTGATGTATTGAATTTTGTATTGAACCAAAGAAGTTCCGTGGCTAGTATTTTTTTTTTCAAATTAAGTCAGTAATTGCTGGACAGAGTAGCACACCAACATGGTCAACAGAAAATCACTTTGGTTTTACTTGGTCTTCTGCAGTTAAAATGTGTCATCACATCCCAAGATCAGACCAACTGAAACTTTCGTCCTAGCCTTAGCAATGGCATAGCTTTTTAGTGCTATTCCGCCAGCCTTAGCAGTGGCATAGCTTGTTAAGTGAGATTACGCTAGCCTTAGCAGCGGCAATAGCTTGTTAGTGAGATTCTGCTAGCCTTAGTAGCTGAGTAGTTTGTTAGCTTTATTCAGCTAGCCGTAGCAACAGCATAACTTGTTAGTGAGATCCAGCTGGCATTAGCAGCAGTGTAGATTGTTAGTGTAGCTTGTTATTGTTACAAACCCCAGAAGGCGGATAAAACATGCATGCTAGAGGACCTATATTTTAATTAATTCATGGACTAGATGACGCTCACACTGAGGCAGCTTTTATTTTTGTTGGGGACTTCAACAGGGCAAATAAGAGAAACGTTTTGCCAAAATACCACCAGCACATTAACTTTCCTACCCGTGGGGATCTCTGGATTATTGTTATTCACGTACATGGAACATCTACAAACCCCTCCCCTGCCCGGCCTTTGGAAAGGCAATTTACACCATTCTCCTCCTCCCAACATACAGACAACGTCTAAAAGTACGTCTAAGGGAGTTCAATGCTGTATCGAGAAATCCATTACCACTCCAGGATTGCTTTGAAGCATCAGATTGGCAGATGTTCTGTGTTGCAGCCGAAGGGTATATTGATAAATACACACTCTGTCTCAGCATCTCCAAGTGCATCGAATATGTCGTCCAGAGGGTAAATGTTAAAACGTTCCCAAACCAAAAGCCGTGGGTTAATGGTGATGTCCATGCTAACTCAAAGCACACTCCTCTGCCTGTAGTTCCGGGGGACCTGGATGTCCAGATATGACCTGCAGAAGGCCATCAGAGATGCAAAACAATACTACAGGGATATGTTGGAGTCTAACTAACACAGCTCTGACCCGAGACGCATGTGTGGATTATCATCATTATCATGGTAGGGATGGGACTGCATACAGGTAGGAGATTGTTTTACCTAATACAATAATCCATGTGTGGATTATCATCATTATCATGGTAGGGATGGGACCGCATACAGGTAGGAGATTGTTTTACCTAATACAATAATCCATGTGTGGATTATCATCATTATCATGGTAGGGATGGGACCGCATACAGGTAGGAGATTGACGACCTGGTGAACTGGTGCAGACAGAACAATTTGGAGCTCAACGCTCCAGACAGTGGAGATGGTTGGGGATTTTAGGAAGAACCCAGCCCCACCCACCCCCATCACCCTGTGTGACTCCCCAATCCTCATCACAGAGTCCTTCCGCTTCCTGGGCTTCATCCTCACCCAGGACCTCAAGTGGGAGCAAAACACTGTCTCCTCCACCAAAAAAGCACATCAGAGGATGTACTTCCCGCGGCAGCTGAAGAAGTTCAACCTGCCAAAGACAATGATGGTGCACTTCTACACAGCCATCATTGAGTCCATCCTCACCTCCTCCATCACCATCTGGTACGCTGCTGCCACTGCCAAGGACAAGAGCAGACTGCAGTGTATCATTAGATCTGCTGAGAAGGTGATTGGCTGCAATCTGCCATCCCTCGAGGACCTGTACACCACCAGGACCATGAGGCGTGCTGGAAATATTGTGGCTGACCCTTCCCACCCTGGACACAAACAGTTTTAGCCACTCCCATCCGGCAGGAGGCTACGGTCCATGAGGACCAACACCTCACGCCACAAGAACAGTTTCTTCCCTTCAGCAGCTGGCCTCATCAACAAGGCCAGACGACCCCCATCGTCACTGACCTCCTCTGCCCCATAACTTAATTCTACTTAATGCAATACATGAAAGAAAGAATCAGCAATGATGCCCAGCTTGCCGCCACGTGATCAACACCTTCTACGCACAGCTTGAGGCGAACAACGCCATTTGTTCTGGAAGGCTTGCTGAGGACCCGGACGACAGCACTCTGTCCCTAGACACGGCTGACGAGAGGAGAGCGTTTCAAAGAGGGAACCCTCAGAAGTCACCAGAGCCAGATGGTATTCCCGGCTGTGTTCTCGGGTGATGCGCTGACCAGCTAGCTGAGGTTTTCACCTCTATATTCAACCTCTCCCTGACTCTGTCTGCCGTCTCCACCTGCTTCAAACAGACCACCAATGTCCATGCACCAAATGAGCCTTTCATAACCTGCCTGAATGACTATGGCCCTGTAGCACTGACGTTGATCATCATGAAGCGCTTCAAGCGGCTGGTCAAAACCCATATCTTTTACGCTTGCTAACGACACTATGTAATTTTGTGCATAAAAATTATTTTGACTTTGACTCAGCAAGCCTTAGCAGAAGCGTAGCTTGTTAGCGTGATTCAGCTAGCCTTAGCAGTAGCATCGCTAATTAACATTATTCAACCAGCCTTCACAGCAACACAGCTTGTTAGCGTGATCCAGCTAGCCTTAGCAGTAGCATCACTTGTTAGCGTGACCCAGCTAGCCTTAGCAGCTACATGAGGTTTGCGTCATTACACTTGCCCCAGTGGTGGCATAGCGCATGACATCACAGTCACTTGATATTCAGGCCCCTCCTGCTCTCCTGCCTAGCCCTGTGCTCCTCCATAAACAGTGCCAGCTCTAGCCTTTTGAGGTCTCTAAGCAAAAGTTGATTTGGGGGGCCCGAGGCTCACTAGCTGTCCAGGGCCCCCTGGCAGTGGGGGGGCCCCTAAGCGGCCGCTTATTGTGCTTATGCCTGGGGCCGGCCCTGCATTAAACAACATGCGATGCAGTTCAGACCTGCCCTACTTCCTCAGCGTCACAGAACCCCATCATCAAGATAGAGCTGATGACTATAGCCGAGGGATGGTGCGCGCACACACACACACACGTGTATTTATATCCTTGTGTGGACCCCCCAAAAAATCGAATGTTCCCTAACCCTCTCCCCTGATTTGACTACATTAAATGCTAAACGGCAGTGCTGCTAATCTTAAACCAGCCACTAGAGGCCCTGTGTTTCGTGGGCTACACGTTCTCTCTGTTGCCTGGCCTCATTGCTAACCCAACTGGTGACAGATCTTCGTTGCAGACCGGCTGTGTCAAACACACTGTGCGTTCAAAATGTAATTACCATGACGATGGAATCGCCCACAGAAGCAAAGCACATAACCCCCCTCCCCCCCACCGAGTGTAGGTAGACACAAGCAGGTACAAACACATTCACGTTACAGCCATTTAGCAGACGTTCCCCAGGGCAACTTACTGTCAGAGCATTCATTCTTTTGACAGCTAGGTGAGACCACATATCACAGTTAAGTGTATCAGATATCACAATTACACACGCCCATGCACACACACACACACACATTGCATTTAAGCCCCCATTGTTGATCACAGACACACACACACACGACTCCAGATGAATGTATCCATGGACATCTGCTACTCCCAGGACTGCCTCAATCACTGCAGTAAAAAAGGCTCCATTTGGATAGATGACCACCAATCTATGAGCTAAAACTATTTAGATAGGCCTACTCACCCACCCACACACACACACACACACACTCAACAATGACACACACTTGCAAACACCCACACACAGTATTACGATCCGTGCACTTATCCGGCAGTAACCTCATACTGACACCTACACACCACCCACTAACACCGCAAACCAGCCTTCACTGGCGCATTATTCACGGCTCGTGTGTACCCATCCCTGACACCGTTGAACCCTGACCCCACCCTGAGGTTAAGCCCTGAATGTGTATGTATGTGTGTATATATGTATATGTGTGTGTGTATATGTGTCTATACGTGTAAATGTGTGTGAGTATATTGTGGAGGATCTGACCTCGTGAGAGGTCACCTGGAAGTGGGGCGTGATGTAAAGCGGAGAATAGCGCACAGCTGAGATCAATTGATTACCTGGCTCAGGTGATCTATATTACAGGCCCGGACGGAGAGGTGAGGGGACCGAAAATACACTTGGAGGAAGAAAACCAGCCATCCAGGGAGATCGTCCCTGTGACCTGAACCTGAATTAAAATAGTATACATTATGTGTATGGGTCTTGGTTTTGGGGGTGATTTATTGTTTGATACAAGTATTGAAAGAAGAGTGCTTGAATAAACGGAATGTCCCCACTCATTTCCCCTGTTCCTTCGTCGTCTGTTTGGCTCACTCAAAGACTTTCTCGCAGTGTGTGATACCGGGAACAAGTCAAGTCGAACGCGCTGTATAACATTACACACGTTCACGTATATATATATATATATATATAGACACACACGTGTACATCTATCTCTATCTCTCTCAATATATATATATATATATATATATATACATACCCACATACACACATATACACATACACGTCACAGCAGTATGGTTTGTATAGATAAACAAACTGAAGCTGTGGTCAAACCTGCAACTCTTGACTTTTGGCCTCCATTGTGTGGGATTCAGCCGGGGTCCTCGCGCTCTACCGGGCTAGTTTAACAAACGCAATTGAGAGTTGAGTGAGTTGAGATCTTGTCTGGCATGAGACAAGGCATCTAATTGTTAAGGAATCCAGCAAAGGGCCAAAAGCACTTAACAGAATGGAAACTAAAAACTACACATGCACAGAGGAGGAATTGTGTGTGTATGTTGGAAACAGGAGTACATAGTATCTGAGTTCATCGTAGATGGGTGGTGGGAGATGGTTACAGCATTAGCCCATAACAATATTTCTGCCTTTGAGCAAGGCCCTTATCCTAAACTGTTCCAGTCTCTCTGAAAAAGAGAATCAGCAAAATGACTGAAAGGTCACATTCACAAGACTACTACAGGTTTAAGGTTCCAGTAGACTGCGGTCGAATGGCGCATTGAAACATTTCTCTCGTAAAATCGAATGCGGTATGCTAGGATACTTTTCCATCAAAACACAAAAAGAGTGGGAGAGAGATGGCTAATATTACCGTACCGACCAATCACAGAACGCAAACTGGAAGACAAATAAATCAAATAAATGCGCACTGAAATCTGTAGAAAACAGAGGAGCAGGACAATACCGTTTGAGTACTAAACTCTTAGCGCAACCTCTCAGTCTACTCCATGAAAAGGGTTTGGTCTGGCCAAACTGAAAAGCGTAATTAGCTGCTTAATATTTATTGGAAGAGCCAATTACCTCCCCAAGAGTCCCCTTCACTGTCCATTAGTGAAGCAAAACAGAGTGAATTAGCGTCTACTGTTCTGCTGTGAGCTAAAACTGGACCTAAAACTCATAATAATGGTTATCTTGAGTACTCCACTAACAACAATAGATTTCAAAATATGCTGAGTAACCCTTTCCACAGACTATTGCACAGCCCATATAAGCCTAGAAACCAGTTGGACCAAAACATAAAGCTACCCCACAACAACAACAACAACAACAAAAAGATATCCAGCTGTCGCAGAACAACAACCAGCTAACCAGCTGTCCCAGAACAACAACAACAAGCTATCCAGCTGCGTTAGAACCTGCTTGGGTGTACAAAACAAGGTGGGAAGCTCTAGAGCAGGGGTGGGCAAATATTTTGGTTCGGGGGCCACATCAGGATTTTGAAATGAAATGGAGGGCCACATTTGTTTTTGTACTTTGTTAATCATAATTGATTTAGAGGCCAGAAAAGGGCAAAAGTTAAAACATACATTACATATGTACAGTAGATCCCATATAAGGTGTAAATTGTTAAAATTCTGACTCAGATGTATAAGAATGGGCTGGTGAGTTGGTTTTTTAATTCCCCCCAAAATAATTTTATTACATTCCGTGGGCCGGATGGGACAGCCTCGCGGGCCGGATTTGGCCCCCGGGCCGTAGTTTTCCCACCCCTGCTCTAGAGGGAGATTATCGGTTGTTAAGATAATGTATATTGTGCCAGAGTTTCTCATTACCGCAGGGCATTTTTCTCAAGCATCTTTACACTTTATTGGACAAGGACGTGTTGAGAGACAAGAGAGCGTTTACTGAAAGAGCAGTGGGCCGGGCTCAAAGCCACACCTCAGCGTCCATGTGCGCCAGTTAGTGGCTCGGACCACTGGCCCAAGGCCACTCCAAGGCCAACTCTGACGCATTGTTTCACCAGACCTTTCATGCATTTGGCAGATGCGTCTGGGAACGAGATTATGTGGTGAGAAACCACACAAGACTTCAGATTATATAGTGAGAAACCACACAATTCTTCATCAGATGACTCAGCTGCAAACTGTGTGTGTTCACTCATATTCCTATCAAAATGGTAACCTGGTTGAGTTTTGTATCACTGGACTAAGGATCGTTCAGGGGAGTGAGGACGTTTAGTGGCCCACTCCCTCTGTTCTGCAAATATTCTGGAAAATAGGAATCAATTGCCAAGCCGATTTGAACAGATTAAGCCTGGACAAAGGCAATGGCATTTAAGTTAAGAGACTGGAAACCCTAAGTCGCCTTAAAGACGCGCAGACACGAATGAGGTTAAATCTCTCAATTTAGCCTTGAGAGAATCCAGCCAGCCAGTCTCTCTGTGGTAATGTGTAAAGCCTGAAGTTCTGCTGTCGCTTTAATGACTAAAGGTTGTGTAAAGGCTCTTGTCTGTGTGTGGGTGAGAGAGAGAGACAGATGACTAAAGGCTATATAGAGAGCCTCTCCTCCACATAGCACACACTGCCTTTGGAATGTTCTCATTACAGACGGCTGGGTGTGGATGCTACTGATTGACTAAGGTGGATTCCTGACGGCCGCACCAACTACTGGCATTACTGTAACACACACACACCCACACACACAGAATATAATAAGGTATTTTTTTATGTCAAGAGGTGACATTCTTATGACTTGGCATCAGACATCAGAGCAGTATATATATATATTAAGCAGATTTTTTTTATTATAATTTATTTATACATATTTATTTATACATACATACATGCATGCACGTTTTATATGTGAAAAGATAAAGACCAAAAGAAAAAGGAGCCTTTAGTGGCATCCCTGACATTAGAACCATATTCAGGAGTAGTGCACTGCATAGGAGAAAGGCAGGCATTTTGGACACTCAGGAGTAGCGCACTGCATAGGAGAATGCAGGCATTTTGGACACATGATATGGAACTTATGGACCCACTGCAGCTACAGTCCCATTTATTACATCTAGTCCTCTCTTCTGTCAGACACGCTGCATCTCAAAGGAGACAGTCTTCCAGTAACATGCAATCAATGTTTCATCCTCTGCGAGACACACCCAGTAATTATGGGAGAGATGTACTTCTTTCAGTCAATAAGTGGTGCAATAAAATCAGGGGTGAAAGTATATTTAATTACTCAGCAGTTAGAGACCTACATCTTTTATTGGTCAGCTATAAATCATAGAGTGACATAGATTACATATCATCGCTGTTCATTCAATAGCCTATTACCTCTGTAGGTATAGAGCGTGCACTACCCAGTATTGTGTGATAGGCCTAAACACAACCAGTCACCAGTATTGTGTGATAGGCCTAAACACGACCAGTCACCAGTATTGTGTGATAGGCCTAAACACGACCGAACTGTCACTTCAAATCGGAAACTCCTGTCAGCTGACCAGGCACGTGCGTCAACACAGACCATTTGTCTCCTGTGTCGGGTAATTTAAATATACATCTGCATCTGGAGATGAAGGTCTAACCGCCCTATTTCACTACTTACAAGGATTACATTGCAGGGAGTCAGCTGCTCTCATTATTACCCCAGTTGTGGGAATTCTAACGACAGAGTCCCTCTGTACTTCAAAACATTGTAATTGCAAATTGCGAAATGGTTCGCTGGTCCGAAGGGGGCAAGAGAACTGAAAATGACAAGAGCAAAACCTTGCTAAAAAGACAACATAGTTCCCTCCACAAACTCATCACTTTATGAATAATTCAAACTCCATACTTCCTCTCTCCGGTGCACCCGTCCTCTGCTTCTCCTCCTTCTTCTCGGTCTGGTCGGCAGACCTGCCTCTCTCCTCCCTCCCTCCCTCCCTCTCTGTCACAAATTCTTCCTCACACCGGCAACGTCACCCGGGAAACTCTGCCGACCCATTAGGACCAGCTGGACTCCAACCCCCCCACCCACAACCCCTCGCCTATGCCCGCCGTCTGAACTTTTATATCACTTCAAACAGGCCGCAGGGAGTTTACTTTAACTCCCACACCGTCTTCACTCTGGAGGGGGTGGGGGGCTGTACCAGAATTCAGAGGGGAGGGGAAAGAGAGGTCACTGGAGGGGGGGGGGGGGGGGAGTCCAAAGCCTTGTGCGTGATGCATTTTTTTGTGCTGCAAATGTTCAAC
>JACXGK010012847.1:0-13738 GCA_016801125.1 Novumbra hubbsi | reverse complement strand
GTTGGACCACAGAGGCTGACTACTCGTTTGCTACCCTTAAGGGTCTGTTTACCTCAGCCCCTGTTCTTGCCCACCCTGATCCGACGCTACCGTTTGTGGTGGAGGTGGATGCGTCAGAGGTTGGTTTGGGAGCTGTTCTCTCTCAACGCTCGGGAAACCCCTCAAAGCTCCGCCCCTGTGCCTTCTTTTCCAAAAAACTGAGCGCAGCGGAGCGGAATTACAGTGTAGGTGATCGGGAGCTGCTGGCCGTTGTCAGGGCTCTGTCGGCTGGGAGGCACTGGTTAGAGGGGGCTAAACACCCTTTCCTCGTCATGACTGACCACCGGAACCTGGAGTACATCCGAGCAGCGAGGAGACTAAACTCACGACAGGCCAGGTGGGCTCTCTATTTTACCAGATTTCACTTCACCCTCACATATATTCCCGGTAGTAAAAATACGAAGTCTGATGCACTGTCTCGCATGTTTGACGACGACGACCGGTCTGTCGATAACTCTCCCATTCTTCCAGGCACATCGATCATTGTGCCGGTGGAATGGGAGCTTGATGCGGATGTGGCTAGAGCTCTTCTTTTAGATCCCTCGCCTCCGCAATGTCCAGCGGACCGTCAATACGTTCCGCTGAATATGCGTGACCAATTATTATTTTGGACACACACGTCACCCTCGACAGGTCACCCAGGCATAGGTCGCCCTATTTCCTGTTTAACACAGAAATACTGGTGGCCCACCTTGGCCAAAGATCTCCGTGTCTATGTCTCCTCCTGCTCGGTGTGCGCCCAGAGCAAGGCTCCCAGGCACCTACCTTCGGGTAAGTTAGTACCCTTGCCGGTTCCGCAACAACCATGGTCTCATTTGTCTGTGGATTTTTTGACTGATCTTCCTCCTTCACAGGGACATACCACCGTGTTGGTCGTTGTGGACCGGTTTTCTAAGTCCTGCCGTCTCCTTCCCCTCCCGGGGATTCCGACGGCCCTGCAGACCGCGGAGGCCCTCTTCACTCATGTCTTCCGGCACTACGGGGGTGCCTGAGGATATTGTGTCTCACCCCGAGGCAAATGGGCAGGTGGAGCGCATGAACCAAGAGCTGGGCAGGTTCCTGCGTGCCTATTGCCAGGACCGGCCGGGTCAGTGGTCGGCATTCCAATGCTCAAAATTCCCTTTGCCATTCTTCCACTGGCCTATCCCCCTTCCAGTGCGTCCTGGGGTACCAACCGGTCCTGGCACCATGGCACGGGAGCCGGACCGACGTCCCCGCGGTGGACGAGTGGTTCCGGCACGCGGAGGACACCTGGACTGCTGCCCATGTCCGACTCCGTCGTGCCGTCGCTCGTCAGAAGGTCAACGCTGACCGTCACCGCGGGGTTTCCCCGGTTTATGCGCCGGGGGATAGAGTCTGGCTCTCGACCAGGAACCTGACCCTCCGCCTGCCCTGCCGGAAGCTGAGCCTGTGGTTTGTGGGGCCGTTTAAAGTCCTGAGGAGAGTGAACAAGGTAACGTATCGGTTGCAACTCCCTGCCGATTATCGTATTCACCCCTCGTTTCATGTGTCTCTCCTCAGGCCGGTGGTAGCTGGACCCCTCCAGGGGTCTGAGGTGCGGGAGGTTCCCCCTCCCCCGTTGCAGGTTGACGGGGGTCCGGCGTTCTCGGTTCATTCCATCCTCGACTCGAGGCGTCGAGGGGGGGGCCTTCAGTACCTCGTCGAGTGGGAGGGGTACGGTCCGGAGGAATGGAGCTGGGTTCCGAGGCGGGACATCCTTGACCCTTCCTTGCTCCAGGATTTCCACCGTCGCCGCCCGGATCGCCCTGTGCCGCGTCCTCCTGGTCGTCCCCGGGGTCGGTGCCGTCGCGCAGCTGGGGCTGCTCGTCAGGGGGGAGGTACTGTCACGTCTCCTCCTGGGGACGTGCCCCCTCCTCGCTCAGGCAGGGTCCGGCGTTCGGCGGCATCGGCTCTCTAGCTGCTACTGTTCCCCTGTCCCCTACTTTTGTGTTGATTGTTTGTGATGTCCCATGTCTTCACGAACGCACCTCCTTATTGCGCACACCTGTTGCTTGTTTGTCTCTGTATATATTTGCCTGTGTGCGTCCTGTTCAGTGTTGGTTATTGTTACTCGTGATCGTGTTTCTCTGTAGTTGATATTCGTATTTACGTTTTCGATATATTCAACGTACACGACGTTTGTTTCGTGCTTTATTTTGGACTGGTAATAAATACCTTGTTTACCTACTCCTGCGCTTTGTTCCGCCTTCACACCGCATCACATAGATGTAGGTGCTTTACAATTGGTTGTATTGCCTATCTTTACAAAGTGTATTTTCATGATGATCTATCAGCTTCACTTGTCAAAAAAAAAATTACAAGTGGAGCTGATAAATGACAATCATTGTTGTCATTGGTCTGGATGAAGGAAATATATTAAAGAGCAAAATCTTAACTGTACAATGTTTAATTAATTGAGAACAAAATGATGTAACAACGGTTTAATGGAAACCAAAATCACCAACCGAGCGCTGGAATCAAAACACCCCCTGAAACAGATAAGATGTACCTGCTGTCCTGGACACACACACACACAGAACTCCAAACTGTGTACCTTATTATTCATCAGCATCTCCTTCTTAACATGTCAATGTGGAAGAATCAAAGAGAGACCGACTGTTCCAACAAACAAATAAAAATTTTGAGCCTCAAGTGACCTGTTTAAATGTTTTACCAATTAACACCCAATTGAATGGTTCCATCTAGTCTTCATCAGGTTAAGTAATCACCTGAACACCTGTGAGGCTCCATGAATGCTGAACAAACTCTACAGGTTTTGGAGCAACAAATGCTGCCATCCAGTCAACGTCTTTTTTAGGGAAGTCCTTGGTTATTTCAGCAAGACAATGTCAGACCACATTCTGCACATGAACAACAGCATGTCTACTTGTTAATAGAGTCTGGGTGCTGAACTGCCTACAGTCCAGACCTGTTGGAATGATTTTTTAGAAGCCAACAAGATTTACTGGCCAATGATGATGAGTGGCTTATCAGCCGTTTCCTATAATGAAGAGCCATTATCTCTGATCTCTGTGCTGTAGTGGGCCCTGGTTTACAGAGAAACACATGTAGAAACTAAGCCCATTCACTTCAAGTACTTATGCTACAACTATAGAATTTCTGGCAACTGGCACTCTAAACGGAATCGGTCAGGGATCTCTTAGCCAACCTTAAGCCGCGTATTGCCAAATGTGTTAGGAGGTATGAATGAATTAACGCTCCTCTGCATAAAGTTTCCTTCCACGGTGGGTGAACAAGCCAATAAATTTGTGCAGTTGACAGCTGTGTCTGCTTATCCAAATGTCATCAGAGCCATAGACTGCACTCATGTTGCTATAAGGACACTGAGTGAGAATGAATATGCGTTGTTTAATCAAAAGCATTATGATTCCATTAATGTCCAAAATCATGGGATGCACACCGAGATAAAGTTGGTTAAAGGTTGGAAATTCCACAGATATTTGCCTGTTGTTCTCCTAACAGCAGTTAGGGGTTGTCAACAAACTCACAAATCATTTATTTTATTATTTCAATAGTCCAATACTCCTAAAACATTCAAACTCACTGTCAACTAACCCGAAGACAATAACACATGTGGCACACCCTTTGGTTTGTCCATTTTCATCCCACCCAGTTTAGTATAATACTGGCCTCAAACTATGTTCAGAGTACGCACTGACTAGGCTTAGACAATGCACACCTGTGTTAGATTGTTAATTGTCTTCCCATGTGAATGTATATATATATATATAAATGATTTGAATTTCAATAGCTCATTGGTCATGTGACCTACTGATCTCAAATGATGTTGATAGTATCCACTGACAAGCCTTCTATAATGGACACTTCTTTGGCTGCCCATTTTCAACTTAGAAACATGTTTATAAAACCACCTCCTCTTACTTGGGTTGACATTCTACAGCTCCTTGGTCATGCGACCTACTGAATTCGAACTGTTTTGAATTCTACCACCCCCTCTAGTGGCCTTGAGCCGCATATCTAAAATAACATCACAAACACTTTAGTCACCAAGCACACGGCCAACTACACACACCTGGTCCCCATCACTCTCATCAGCACCCCTACTTCAGTTCCTAAATTCCTCAGCCGCACTGCCAGTTTAAACTAAGCCTGGGTTTTTTCCGCAGTTAATTGCCTTTTTCTAATATAATATTGCTTGTCCCATCGGAGTTCCATCCAAACATCCTGCAGAGAACGTTTCTGCCAGCGCTCCGCTCTCACCCCTCCATCGGTTCCACCTTTCTATCGGGAACCTCACGTCGTCCCCCTTCAGACAGGGTGAGGATAGTGTATTTGGTCAGCGCCCTGTCGGGAAGAGCCCTTTCATGGGCATCAACCGTTTGGCTGACTGACAGCCACCTCTGCTCCTCCTATACCACCTTCACGGAGGAGATCTTGATGGTGTTCAACCTACAGGAGGGAGGAAGGGACGCGGGAAGAAAACTCCTTGTGCTGCGCCAGGGAACCCGCAGTGTCACGGATTACGCGTTTGATTTCCGGATCCTCGCTGCCGAGAGCGGCTGGAATGACGCTGCGTTACAGGGAGCTTCCTCTTTCCTCAAAGCTTTCCTTCCTGTTCACAGGTGGTCAAGGTTACTCTAATCTGAACACAGGTTTATCATTTTTCCTATTCAAATGTAAAATATTTTTACTTAAAATGTTATGCAATAAAACATTGTTAGGTATGAAGATTAAAAATTCTAATTTTCCATTGAATGGAGGAGAAAATAACTTAAAACTTTAGCTGCAGTCCTATGTTGAGCTAACCTTGAGGTTTTTGCCATTTAAACACTTGTCAATTTGGGGATTCATATTGATACTTTGCAGCAAAATTATGTCACAAATATTTGTGCTCATATGAACACTTGATAAATGATCTCCCTGATCCCAATTCTGATCACACTATTCTGTCTTCTGATAACGAGGATGGAACCAGTCTGAGATCATGGAATCAATCATAAGGAAAAGTTGGTCAGAAAAAGCATCAACTGCCATAATATGATTTTTCATTGACTTTGTTCATTTCTCTAGAATCTTTTTGTCCGTGTGACGCTGAAGAGGTGTGATCAAATCAGTCTCATAAAATAGGAAGTAAGGAGGACTGTTGTTCAGAGACAGTTACTTGTTACCAAAGCAGAATGGTTCACACAAGCCCCTGTGTTCTACACTGTAAGTAATGACTTTGTGCTTCTGTTTACTAAGGTTTATATTAGTACTCTATTTCTGCAGCCCAGTTTACGATAATTACATTACGAATGTACAGTAATTATTTAATTTGGCTTTGTTTTAGGTTTGAATACCCTCATCTAATGTGGTCACTCAAGGTAATGGTGGATATTCATTAAAAACATTGTTTCTATAACATGTGTAAGGTAAAAGTTTATCAAAGACAGTACAAAGACAACATAAATGGGACATCGGCATGTATACTACTGGGTTGCATCAACTCTTTTACAGTTTCACAATCGCTATGACAGTTTTTTCAGTACTGTTACCACATTTCCTAAACTCTTAACACAGTTAGCATAACATCCGCCTGTGTAGGCTTTAAAATTAACATTTCTTGTTGCCTTGACACAAAATGCGTACATTTAACACAAATTTAAAATGCTTGAAGAGACAAGCTCAAACCAAGACCAAAACAATAGTTTTTTACTGCACAATTTTCAAATGCTTTCCCACTAAGTCAGAACAGATATCATCATGTTCTAAGCCTAACTTATAGAAGGAAGTCAAAGTGAACAGCTGTTTATATTGTGAATTGAAACACAAATATATCACTGTATTTTGTATCATTGCTACTGAGAAACAGTATTTTTTTAATTTGTTACCTTTCAGTAATGTCTTGTTCCAAATAAAACCTTTACTGCAGCAATTATTCTTTTCATAAACCGTGCATTCTACAAAGCTACCCTGAAATGGGTCATTCATGTTTTGTATTGAATTTCTGCAGCCAAAGAAACCAAATGCATGTATTTACTAAACCCAACAAAACTAAAATGTAAAGAGGTTTCAAAAGAAACTGCAGTGCAAAACACAATCTATGACCAATACACTGTCTATTGGGCAGACCTGAACCATATAGAATAATGCTGTTCCTGTAATTCCATCTGATTGTCTAAATGTTCTTGCTGAAAGCGAACATGTGTTAGTGTTTTGGAATGTTTGTCTGATTTTGAGACTTGTTTAGAGTGTTTTGGTAGACATAGTCTATTGTGTTAGTGTATTATTTTATTTAAAAAATTAGTTAGGAAGTTTAGTTAGCAATGTGTGATTTTTGAAGAGAAATCAACCGTTTTGCCAATTGTGTGTTTTAGGTCGCTTGGTGTGTTAAGTGTTTAGGAAAATTGGTAATAGTACTGAAAGAACTGTCACAGCAATTGTAAAACAACTGAACACTAGTCTGTAAACATCTGTAGTTCAGGGTCTCCTTTGTTGTATCTTTTGTTTTGTGTCAAATGTTTTCAATGGGAAACAGGACTTGGCATCCTTGAGTCAAATGTTGATTTCAGACCACAGGACAGTTTTCCACTGTGCCTCAATCCATCTTAAACAAGTCGGTGCCCAGAGAAGGTGGCTGGGTTTTGGATTTATATCTGGTACAATCTTTACATGGTAGAGTATTTTTGATACTGTGATGTCCACTACTGAATTGTGTCTGTTTGTAATGCAGTGCCGTCTGAGGGCCTGAATATGACAAACATCCAAGGTTTGGCCTCTTCCTTTACAAACACAGATTTCTCTAGATTCTCAGGATCTTTTAATCTATTAATGTGACTTCGATATTATACATTGTGAAACATTATTCTTATTTTTTTTTGCACTATTTGCTGTGCATTGTTTCTCAGTGGTGAAACCCTTCCCATCTCTACTTCAGCAAAACATTTTTGTTTTTTTCTGGAAAAGGAGCCTTGTGAAAACATTTAGTTTTAGGATTAAAAAGTAAAACTGAATTAATGCCTGTGACGGTGAATCTCCAAAAGAGGGAACAAGGCTCAGGATTGATGGATAGGTCTTTTTATTTTAGCGATCCCAAAACCAAATGCACGATGGCTTCAGGAACGTATTATATAAGTTTGAGTGTAAATACTTATACAGAGACAACGAGTAACAGGTGTGCGCATTCAGGGGATGTGTTAGTGTAGACATGGGACAACATAGACATTGTACACCAAAGGAACGGTGGCAGCTAGGAAGTCCGTAGAACGCCGGACCCTGACCGGACGAAGAGCAGACACGTTCTCTGAAGACGTGACAATGCCGTGTGGTAGAATGTCAATTACTCCCTGGGGTGGGACTCCTGTTCACATCAGGAAGGACAAAAGCACAACCTGCTGTGACAGACATGATATGTTTTAAAGGTGATACTCTAGAATCCTGTCTCTAATGTCATTGTCAGGTCCTGGCTGGGGGCCTCTAGCCTTCTCTATGTGGCTGACTCTGATTCCTGTTCATTATCCCCAATCAGAGACAGATTTCAAATAATAACACAACTTCTATATTCCATTACCAAACAAGACTGGAATAGTATTAGCTAGACATACGTAGTCTAGGGTGGGGGGTAGTATTAACTAGTCCAGGGTGATTTAAGAGTGGAGTGAAAGTATTAACTAGAATGATATACATACAGTGGGGAGAACAAGTATTTGATACACTGCCGATTTTGCACAAATCACAAAACTCTAAATGTGATTTTAACAATCACAGATGTGCCTCAATCAATAACAGCTCTCATGTAGTCAAAACAAATACCATCATTGTTGTTATACAGAATGAACAACTCCTGCATTTACCAATTTTCCAATATTTCCAATGTAATATAACAAATCACAAATCACAGAGGCCTGTATAATTAAACAAAATACTATTATTGTTTTCTTAGCTTTGCAAAATCACTCATGTGATCAAATTGAATATTGTAGATGTCAAAGGTTTATATTGATAACAGCGAAATAAGTTTCACGCAAAGTTTACAGATTTATGGGTGTATAATCGCTTGATAAATGAGCTTCCTGGTCCCGGTTCTGATTACACCATTCTGTTACCTGGTAATGAGGATGAAGCTGGTCAGAAATGCATCAACTGCTCCTAATGATTTTTCACTGTCTTTGTTCATGTCTCTAGAATCATTCTATTTGTGTCTGTGTGACAGTCAAGAGGTGTGATTAAAACAGACTCTCAACAAATAGGAAGTAAAGGGGTTTGTAAGGAGGACTGTTGTTCAGAGAGAGTTACTTGTCACCAAGACAGAATGGATCACACTTGGCTCCGTGTTCTACTCGGTGAGTACTGACTTGGTGCTTGTGTTGAGTGTAACCACTAGATTTACTTAAGGTTTATATTAGTACTCTATTACTGCAGCAGAGTTTGCAGTAATTACATTACCAATGTATTGTAATTATGTTTTTTGTCTTTGTTGTAGTGTTGAATACACTCATCTACTGTGGTCGCTCTCAAGGTAATGGTAGATATAATTCACTCCATGTCTTCAAGCTTTATCCTCTTCGTCTCTGACACAGCCTTTCCCTCCTTGTGTTCTTTCTGTGAAATAGGTGATTAAATTGTGTATGTATGATCCGTAAAAACATAGTTTCTGTAGCGTGTAAGGTTTCCAAAATAACCCTGAATGGTGGGGAAAGAAATGTCCAAGAACGGTTGCAGTCACACTGATGTTGTTGCACTCTGCAGTGTGACATTTTAGAATACACAGACTGGGTGCACTATTGGGGCATATATGATAAACAACAGAGTCCTGGTTCACCATCTAAAACCATCTCCATTCAGTCTGACCGGGTGAATCAGAACCATTGTTATGGGACTTGAGCATATCATCCACGGTTGTCACAACTGTTTCCCTATATATCACAGTCACTGGTGAGTTTACTATTAAACGCCATCACTAAGTTGTTGTTTGTGTCAGATTCTGGCTCTTTTACAGAGTAATAATGGACCCAAGTCATTTGGAGAAGCATCCATTGTTGGATAATAAATAAATATTGTACAAGTCTTTCCTAGATGTTCAAGCCTTCTTTCCATCTTTCTCTAACTTCTGGTTCTTTCCAAATGTCTTTGTTCTTCCCCAAATGTCTCTGTCTTCATTTTCTGTATTTGGCGGTCTCCTTTGTTGTATTTCTTGTTTTATAATGTGCAAGATGTTTGCTTTGTTGGATCTTATTTATATCTGGTTCAATCTTTTAGTAGTTTTAACTTCTAATCTTTGTGCATGGAGCGACATATTGTGTTCACAGACATTTTCTATTTTTGAGTCCATACTGTGATGTCCACTACAGAATTGTGTCTGTTTGCAATGCAGTGCCACATGAGGGACCCAAATATTACGTCCATCCAATGTTGGGTTCTGCCTTTTTATTTGTGAACGTCTCTAGATTCTCAGAATCAATTAACCAGTGAATTCTGTTCAGGTCTGTGCTACCTGTGCAAAGTTTTTTATCAAAATAATAAGATAATAAAACAATATATATATTTTAATTATCTTATTTTTTCCCCATTTGCTGTGAAGAACATATATCAGAACACATTTTCAATAACCACACACTGCAATCCCTCGTGGTAACGAACAGACATTGTAAAAGATCCTCTCAAGACAGCTGAGACAAATACTTATGGAACAAAGAACAAACAGATTAAAAGATTCCTCGGTCCCTCTGACCTGTTACTTTTACATTACTTCCTTAGTTGCCCCAAGATACAACGAAATTAACAAGCTGTAAATAAAGGCCTGTTAATTATATTTTTGTCATATGTAAAATGTCCTTTTCCACATTTTGAACATATTCATAATTAAATAGAGTTGCTTTTCTAGGGTGTTGTGGTCTGGGAATTTATTGTGGTCTGGGAGTTCCATTTTGGTGAAAGGCGCAAATGTTTTTTTCACCAGTGACAGAAGACTGAGGGCAGCAACACACACACAGATACACCAGATTACAATCACTTGTTTAGTTCTGTATAAATGTGTCCTGTGTGCTTTCTCATTTACTAATTGTTGTTTCTTGTCTTGAGAACTGTGCATTGCTGTAACATATTTGCAGCTTCAAAGCAGACTATTTTTGACCTTTCCGCTCTGGAAAATGAAAGCACAACCATTTTGAAACCACAAACCTCTACTGTTGGCTCCACACAGGTCTGCTTAGCAAGTGTGACTATTAACCAGACCAGCAACTAGGAAAGACGTTTTAAACACACAACTGTCAGACTGATCGACACAGTGACATCAAACACATCGTCCCAACATAGTCCAACTGTCAAGATTGTATTTTTAGTTAGAGCACTATAGAGTGTGACTTCCTTTTAAAAGGATATTCTTTTTCTTCTCTGTGTAAAACCGTTTCACAATAGTAAGCAGATTCTAGACCTGATAACAGACATTATTGGTTATAATCCATTTGAAACGGATCGTAACCAGTAGCCAAGTATATTTTAACAAGAACAAATGGCTTTTTTGAGATTTGATTTAATTGGTGTAACAGTGTGTTCTATCCTGTGTTGGCTGTTGCATTTCTGTGTTCATTGTATTTTAGTTCTAGTTAGTCTTTTTCTATGTTCTGTTGTTTCAATCCCTTGTGTTCATTGATTTCACCTGTGTGCAGTTGGCCCCTCATCACCTCCCTATATAGTTTCCCCAGTTCCCTGTGTCTCGGTTGGTCATTGTTTTATGTGACGTGTCTTGTTCAGGTATAAGTCTTATTGATTTAGACTTTTGTTAAACTATATTGTTCCACATACTCTGTGTCTCTGTCCTGCCTCCATTACCTCAAGAATTTACACCTCGCAAATAAATAAACCATTTATTAAGTACAATAAACTACTGATATATTCTATAATATAAGAGTTATAGTGGAGAAGAGAAATGAACACTGCACACGCAATTAGTGATGAATAATTTCATTCACTTAACCTATTCTGGCCTGTGCTTTGGGCAAGACACCAGTATCCTACCAGCAGGCCCATAACCAGGGTTGGAGTTTTACTGAGGACCAACTTCAGAATGTTTAAGCTCACTACCTGCACACTTCAAAAACTATACAATATGATTTGAAAAAGCATGAAAGACGAGCCATTATCATTTAAATTAGGAGCCTGTAATTCACGTTTGCTTAGCTTCTACTACACATAAACATATTTTAAAACGGTGAAACCGTGAGTGATGAATCATAAGATGACTTATTTAACCTTAAATGCCATGAACACTGAACAATATACAGCGTCTTCGGATAAAGAGTATCTACTGGATCATGTGCTTTTCCCAAAACGGTTTAGTCTCTTTTGATAATTTCTATGTGTTTTGAAGCAAGTAGCATTTCTCTTCATCAGTAACGACCTCATCAGTAATGACCTCATCAGTAATGACCTCATCAGTAATGACCTCATCAGTAATGACCTGGCCATGAGTGATGGTGCTTTTACAGGATAACATGGATATGTAGTATCTAAATCATCCTCTCAGTGCCAGTCTGTATTCTGTTCCTCCCTCTGAGTATGATAATTCACATTATCAATCACACATATTTAAAATTACTTGCTTAACAATTTGAGTATGTACTTAAGTATCTACATTTGTAAAAATAAGTGTTGCCATTTCATTTTACTAACACAACACAGTGCTGATCTAATAGCAGTAACGTTGCCATCGCAGGCCGGGAACTCCCCTGTGCGCGTGGTGACCCGGCGTTTGACGTCGCCGTACTTCTAGTCGCCATCGTGTGTGTTTGTCCTGTTTTCCCCATGTCCTGTGAACGCATCCCTCCCTGATTCCTAACAGGTGCTCCCTGTTACCTACGTATATAAACCCTTGTGTGTCTAGTCCAGGTGTCCCTGATCTGTGAGTTCTTGTGATCTGTGTGCAGTTACACGCTGGGTTTGATTATCCGTACAAACAGTACATTGGTATACTTATTTGAAGCGTTATATACGCCAGTTCGTTAGTAGTAAACGGAATAAACCGACTACATGAACCTACCTCCCTGCGCCTTGGTCTGCCTTCATTCACGAACACATCACAATACCATTGAATGGCAGATGCCTTTTTGTATGACAAAAGTACAAATACCACAATTTTAAATGTTCTTTTTGGAAAAATGCAATTAGTTATCAGATAGAAAGTGTAAAAATAAGACCAATTTTGAATTTCATGCAGGCAACAGGTTTCAAATGAGTTGGGCTGTTCACCAAGAGACAAAGTCAGTATGTAAAACCTCTATGTGTTATCTCAGCTCACTCTCCCCTAAATTACTGACATGTGTGACCCTGAATGGTGGAGTAAGAAATGCCCAAGAACTGTTGTAGTTGCACTGATGTTTGTTGTTTCTACAGATCTGCCTACAGCCTCAGTGAGTGTTTCTACTCATGGTCTCATCTACTCTGGAGAGACTGTTACTCTGCAGTGTGACATATCAGAGTACACAGACTGGGCATACTATTGGCAAATAAAGGATCAACTACAGAATCATGGTTCACCTTCTAAAACCATCACCACTCAGTCTGACCTGGTGAATCAGTATCTCTGTTACGGGGTTAGAGCAGATCATCCACAGTCGTCACAACTCAGTGTTTCCCTCCATGTCACAGTCACTGGTGAGTTCACTATTAAAACTCCATCAGTACTTCCACAAATGTCTGTCTTAATCTACAGTGGTCACTTTCAAGGTGCCGGCTCAAGCCTTTTGGGGGCCCCCTCATCTCCTGGCAGTCTTATGATGCTAATGCCTAGGGCCGGCCCTGTTCACGTCATGTGTCCAAGCTTTGTCCTCTGGATCTCTGACGCAACTTTTCCTTCCTCGTGTTCTTTGTGTGAAATGGGTGATTCTGTTGTATATGTATGATCCGTAAAAACATTGTTTCTGTGTAAGATAATAAAACTCTGTTTCCATTAAAGTTGGGATGCTGCATAAAATGCAAATAATAACAGAAGGCAATGATATGCTAATCATGTAAACGTACATTTTATTTAAAATAGTACAAAGACAACATATCACACGTTGAACAAAGCATTATTATACTTTACTGACATGTGTAGCATTGAATGTTTGAAAAAGAAATGTCCAAGAACTGTTGTAGTTACATTGATGTTTGTTGTTTCTACAGATCTGCCTACAGCCTCAGTGAGTGTCTCTCCTCATGGTCTCATCTACTCTGGAGAGGATGTTACTCTGCAGTGTGACATATCAGAGTACACAGACTGGGCATACTGGTGGTATAGAATTGATCAACTACAGAATCCTGATTCACCTTCTAAAACCATCACCATTCAGTCTGACCAGGTGAATCAGTACCAGTGTTACGGGAGTAAAAAAGATCGTCCACTGTCATCACAACTCAGTGTTTCCCTCCAAATCACAGTCACTGGTGAGTTCTGTTCACTATTAAAACTTCATCACAAAGTTGTGTCAGATCTTTTGTTAAGGCATCCATAGTTGTTTATTCCCAAAAATAAAGTATATGACTTTCCAAGATGTTCAGCCCTTCTTTCCATCTCTCTCTCTGTCTTCTGGTTCTTTTATATTTTCTTTGTGCTTCCCCAAATGTCAATCTACTGTGGTTACTCTCAAGATAATGGAAGATGCATTAATTCCCTCAAAGTCTTTAAGGTTTATCCTCTTGGTCTGAAATAGGTAAAGTTGTTTATACATAAAAACATTGTTTCTGTAACGTTTGATGTAAT
>JACXGK010012846.1:0-13740 GCA_016801125.1 Novumbra hubbsi | reverse complement strand
ACTGGTCAGTCCACCGCTGGCTTGCCTTGTTAAGCACAGTCAGTACTGATCAGTCCATTGCTGCTGGAACTGGTTTCAGGTTTTTAGTAATAGGCACTTTTCCCTCTGGTTTGAAGATCAAATCCCAACGCTAAATGCTATATCTGGGAAGGGACTATAAACAGTTTCCTTACTGCCTTTGATACCCAACATAAGAGTAGGAACATGTCCCCTGGGGCTGTGGTGAAATGACTAACCTGGCCCTCATACCAGCCAGCCTTTAATCAGCTCATTATTCCTCACGCCTCCCTGTACGTGATTCTATGATTAAGTGCACCAGTTAAATTAATGAAACGACAACCTAAATATGATATTGACACGTCATTCGAAAAAGAAATAAAAGCATTACTACTGTGGAATGCCGAGGCTTAGCTCAGTGCTACAGTTTAAAGTCTTGCCTTTAACACATAACACATTGTGTGCTTCATAGTGATGAAGTTTTACACAACATAGTCTGATGAAGTTTTACACAACATAGTCCTCCATTCAAGCAGTTGAAGCTAGTTAACAAGTAGTGCTTTCCAATTGTTAGTACATTTAGGTAAAGCATGGAGGCACCAAACCTACCCTCATGCCCAGTTCAATATTCTCTCCTCCATAGACCTCCATGCCTGAGTCCAGAAGGCCAATCTCCTCAAAGTATTCTCTGTTCACCACATAGGAACAGCCAATCATGGCAGGGGTCCTTGAACAGAAGAAATGATATATTGCGGTCGAATGGCCTGCCGGAAAACAGTCGGAAACATCTTGTACAGTATGTTATAAGAACATGTTTTTCGGGCCCACATTTTCTTCAAGACGGCCGACTAGCACCAAAGCACCTTGCCTCCCACAGAAACCCATTGTGAAGGCGACGCGCTAGCACCCTACCTGATGGGCGCAGAGTCATCGCCCCGGTCCAGCCAGGCCTGAGGGGGGTTGATGTACATGCACCACAGGCCCCAGTTGTAGCCGTGGGCAGCGTTGCCATAGCGCTGCACCTCAAACGTGTTGTACTTGATGTTGTCAATCGACGGGAGCACGATACGGGTTGGATCCGCCCTGATTCTGGTCAGGACCGGCTCTGCCCTGTCGTGCGGACGAATGAAAATGTGCGATGTATTCCTCCTCTGTGAACGCTTGAACGTGTTTGGTATATTCAAAGGTAGGTGCTGACATAAGAGGAAACGTGTGACATTAAATGGCCTTTCCGTCGTCTCATCTGTTCCCCGGAGGGGGCGAATATGGGCACTAGGGTCTGTAAACATCCTAAGTCCTTACTGCGAGGTAGCACAGGCAGAAATTACTCTCATCCTTTCTGACACGACTTTCCCATTTCATCTCTAATTCTAGAGATTAAAACCAAATAAACATGAATTAATGGAGTTGCTCGGCATTTCGCTGTTTCACAGGTTTAGCGAAACACTGCTACACTCACATTACTTCTTAGTGTCATTTAGATTTGGGTAATTTACCAGACACTTCTGTCCTATCCAAGGCAACTTACAGGAGCAATTCGGGTGAACTGTCTTGCTCAAGTAAAGAACAACAGATCCTCCCCCTTGCCAGCTCACAATTCAAGCTTGGAACCATTTATCTATAGGTCAGATTCTTTATGCGTATTGGGACAGTCAAGTCAATATTGCTATTTTTGCAGTACAGTCAAGACATATGAAAATATGATTAAAAGAGGAATGTGAGGCAAAAGTACAGACCCTCACCTTTTATTTCTGTTACAGTATGTGTTTCACCAGTTAGGAATAGCAGTACTTTCAGAGTTCCATTCCACATGTTATACGAGCATTATACAATTCAACTTAAAGTAAATGTATAAAGCAAATGTATAAAGCAAATCCGTTGCATGCAATAAAGTGAGTCCCATTGAAATCACCAAACTCTTGGCATCACCCTTTGAGATTATTCTTATTCAGATCCTCTTTTGTTTTAGCATCCTAATTACTAGCCTTTGTTCCATAGACCGCTCATTAGTGTGTTGGATTGTGCCTACTGACACGAAACCAGACTCCAAAGGCAAAGGCAATGGCTAGAACTGAGACTTTCATTTACAGCTTCATTTTCATTCACAGCTATTTTATGGATGAACAATCAGTGCAGCAAGAAATCAGAGATCAATTACAAAACACCTGTGAGCGAATGACTTAAGCTCACATCAAATGGAGGGATGCCACATTAACGTTAGGGTTTGATGGTAAAACCAGTGCTGAATTAGTAAAACATTGGTTTGGGAGACATTGATCTGGTTGGCAAATCAATGCGAATAAAGCACATCAGTAGCGCAAACAGTGGACAAGAAAAAGCTAAAACATTCACAATCTTGTCAGGCAGTGCTGAGGCAACAAGAGGCTGCATGAAGAGACTCTTCATGTGCTCTGATTGTTTTTAGTAAAAGGTTTACAAAGCAAACACAGTAATGGAAAAAGAGAGGTGCTGAGATTTGAATCTGAGAGGTGCTTGATCATGTTCTGGCTCAAGTTAATCACAAGGTAAAAATTATGTTGAAATGGACCGAAATAAAACGTGATATTCTGCACTTTGCCTCGAATTAGTTTTGATATGCCTTGAATGTACAGTAAAAATAACATTTTAACATTTTTATTTCTCTTTTTTTTCATTTGCAGTGTGATTATAATGTAGCACCTTGTCTGTCTGTTACTGAGGGAAATGAATAGCTCTGATATGCAAATAAGAGTAATCTGTCAGCCACACTAACTTATGACTTCTAGGCTTCATGCTGTAGGCTCCTTAGACATCGAAGGACACAGAAGGAACCTGCTTCTAAATGATACTTGATGAAAATATTTGATATATTGAAAATATTTAGATGTATTTTGGAGTGTCATCCATTTCTCACCAGGCTGTGTTGAACTCGACATGGGCATCGAAGAAGCCAACAACGGGAGCGGTAGCAGCTTTCAACCCGAGGATTCTGGCCCGGATAAGTCCCTCCCGTCTGCTGTTTCTAACAATCTTTACCAGGCCTGGATACCGCTTATTTACATACTGATCCAGGTTCAGCTTTAGCTCCACTAAAAAAAAACACAAAAAAACAATCAGGCTTGTATTTCAGCTCCAACTAGACAGAGCCTCAGATAAGACTCTCTCACACCTCCCGTTCCCATTCCCATTTGCTCTCTCTCTCTCTCTCTCTTTCTCTCTCTCGTCTTCTCTTTTACAATCTCCCCCATGGGAACACTCGTGTACACACACCATAACAGCCCTCGTCTTACCATTGTCACTGCTGTCATCCACCAGGACGATCTCCTTCAGGATGTGTGCTGGTGTGTGATTGACCAGGCTGTGGACTGAGCGAAGGATCACAGACAAGGCCTCGTTCACAAAGATGAACACCACAGTCAACTGAGGGAGGTCATCAGGATAAATCATCAGCTGGCAACTGTCAACATAATGTCACGTCAGTGCCCTGAACGTATAGTGCTTTATTATGCTACTGTCTGGTTTCCAGGCTGAGGCCAGATTGTGGAACCTACTTTTTTGGCCTGTAGTCAGGAATGGATCTATCCAGAGGGATTTGATTGCTCAGCTGTGCGTTGTATCCATACTCCCCATACGTTCCCCCATCAGGGTCAAGTGCAAGGTTTTGTAGAGTTGATTTTATCCCCTGTCCTTTGCTGACTGGTCCTTCCAATACCTCGAGAGGCTTTCCCAGATCTGTTGAAAGAGCAAGATGTCAGAAATTGCATTAAACACAGAATTTTACATGTCAATGTGACATGGTGCAAATGTAGGAGATTCACCTTCATGGTCTGGGAAGTCAAATCGGCAAGTTTTTCTGTGAACATTTATGAACATTTAAGTAACATTGACAGTTGCCACGTTTCTAAAACACGTGCAGCTATCTCAGTGGTGAATCAATAATCACTTTTAAAAAGAGGGATATGTGAAGAAAAGGTTATGGTAAGAAAACATGTCATTAAAGTCATTAAATTAGCATTGCCAGTTCAGCCAAGGAAACCAAAATGGAAATAGCCATGCATCAGCTGACGTCGGGATGTGTCCAATCACAACGTCAGATTTTTGAACATGTCTATTTGTGTTGTCAGGTTACTCACTCAGTGTGCACCGGTCTCCCTAGCATGCGGATGGAAATCACCCCCACCACCCCTCCTCCACCACCCCTTACTGAAACAGACTTTCAGGAAAGAGGGTTACAGAGATTTGTTCTTGGGTGACATTGTTGTTTATTGATTTTAGATCTAATTCAGGATGCCTAAATTGTCCTCTAAGCTTCTTTGTGACCCACCAATTAGAGTGGGCACCATCCATCCTTCTGATGGGCTTGGAAGTGGATTTCCATTATGCTCCTCAAAGAGAATTTGGTTAAATATTTTAGATGCTAAAAAGGATTCATGTACACAGTCCTTGGAGACCAACTGTGTGTGCAAGCCTTTGTTACAGTCAGTCCTCTAAAGCAAATCGCCTTCAGTCCTGATGAGAGCAGTTTTTCCTGGTCACCCCTGACAAAAGAAAACATATTGCCAATCAGACAGTCTTTTTACCAATGCTGATTATTCCAGAATTGTATTTTAGTCTAAAGTTGGAATCCAATGAATCTGAATTAAAACGTAATGCTGGGGAGAGAAAAACAAAGTAGTTACTCTGGGTTCGTTTTTAATGATTTAAATGCCGATTAGACATGTGGGGTGAAAGTAATGCTAGGAGTGGGGTTATGAATATGGATGAAGTGAATGTGGGGCAGGTTGATCAATTATTCCAAGATATGGGAAATACAAAAGGCATGGGTTGTATGACAGATGAGATGTGGAAAATCCATTAGACATAGTTAAATACACGATTTACTTTGCCAGTCACGAAAAATGGTTAAAGTACGCACGTGATATAACATAGTTTGACTACACCATGCATGATCACATGGATCAATCAATTACCGTTCAGTTGATGATAGACCACGTCCTCGAGATGCTCAAGTCTTTGAAGAATAGCTTGCGTGTCCCGAAGGTTAGTAACCTTTTCATTTCTACGGCTTGATCTTTGCTCGGTTGACCGGCCGTCATACTTCATTAGTTCCACTGAACGATCCTGAATTCTGGTGTAAACCGAGAACAGGATAATAGCCACAAATACGCAGATGTTCAAAGTCAGCAAAGTTTTTATCCGCCGTGCCACAGCCATGAAATCTAGGCGAAACCTACAGCATTTACCCGCGGTAGAGAAACAAGCGCAAGTCAAGTTTGGCGACGACCGCCCTCCGTGTATTATTGTCTGTTGGGGCACTTATGATCATTGCCTCCTCAGTAACTCGCAGAAAACGAGCTGTCCTTTCAGCACCATCGTCATAGGCAAGAACTCGGCCGCCAATAAAAACATTTGAAGTAAATGTAGAATCGCCCATTCCATTGCACAGGCAATCCTCTTAAACGTAGTTCATGAGAAAAATTGACTGGACAAATGTTCCCACACAATGTCACAACGTTTTAGTACAGCGGCATCTCTCCCTCAATTCAGTAAAACGCGGGGCTTGTTTTCCTTTAGCTAGTAGTAAAATCAAGGGTTTAAGAAACGGGATAATGAAATCCGGTTCTGTTTCCCTTAGTTAGTCACCATTCTAGAGGATTGTATTAAATCATGAGAAACAAATCACACATCAGCATTAGTGATGAGACAGCAGTGAAATCTTCACTAGTAATTCCTCTCGCTCGCGTGAAGAATGCTGTTTTGACTGAAGATTAAAGGATAGACAACTAGTTATGCCGGATCGCTCTGAGGCTCTCTACTACGGAGAGACGACAGTCATGGTTTCTTTCTATCTCTCTCTCTCTCTCTCCACCTCTCTCTCGCATCTCAATCTCTCTGTACCTCTCCCCCATTCTCTCTGTTTCTCATGTTTCTCTGTTTGAAAGTGACGTTCTCATCAATAGCCCCTCTATTACATTCAGTGTCATACGCGGATCCATGTTGAGATAATTTGTTTTAAACCGGTTCAATTTGTGACCAATTTCATCTAGCAGCTCTGACTCTATAAACATTGCCTATTTTGTTTTAAATGTTTATTGATTTGTAACGTAATGTCACCGCTTGTGACTAGTTTTTCATTATTGATTAAGAAAGGTAATTACCAATTACCCGCGGGGTCACAAATCGTATACAGGAATATATCCCCACATAATAATGATCACACGACGAATACAATTGTGGAATACAATACATAATTCAATACATAACAGCAATGACTAAAATATATTACAGAAAAAGACTGTCGTCAGCTTCTTAAATAATGCGACAATAGCAGTTTGCATTCACTAATCTGCAGTTTCTACATTAACATTGTATTTTATGTGTGCTAGTATCTTATTTGCAATTAACAATATTAGCAAAATGGTTATTTATTTGCTTTGGGAATTATAAGTACACACAAACAAACTATATAATCCATAAATAATATTAATGTGCATAAATATGTTATATTTTACAAACTCTTAAAAACTGCTGAAGGCTACCTAATGTTTTTAACAAAACTTGATTTGTCTACAGTATTTGTTTTTACCAAATGGACATGAATTACAATTTTCTAAAGATTTTAAATGCCAACTGATTGTTTTACAGGACTGTGCTTTAAGGGCACAGGAGATGTATGTCTACAGCAACTAGTCATCCATTCAACATTGTATCGTTTCTAAACCCCACTGACCTTTAGCCAGATAAAGTGTCTGTTAAGATATACAGTAGTACTTGACACTAGCAAAGGGCAGCCTGACTGCACATTTTAATATTAGCTTGCCCTTTCTATCTTAAACCATTCAAGTGCAATGGCCCTGCCCTTCTTTCTATAGAAATTCTGATAACCAACACATCTTTGCCAAAGGATATCCCAATGAACCCTTCAGAACTCTCTTTCTCTCTCTCACTCTCTCTCTATCTCTCTCTTGCTGTCTCCCCCTCTCTCTAACCAGACCATACAGCCCATCACAGGCAGGAGAATAATGCTGACGAAAACAACGACCAAAGCCAGTTTTAACTTTGAGACATAAGACAAGACCCAGAGGTTCCATGGTATTTGCTTTGTTCCGACGTTTGTACCTTTGTTCTTGTTTGTACAATTAGTATGCAAACCTTCTGAGACATGTTGGATACCTTCCCTACCTAAAGGCTACAAGACACTTTTTGAGCATTTCTGTTTCTATTTCTGATACAATACGAAGGCTGTGAATAAACTATCTATCTTGTTTTATTTCTGATAGTCGTACAATACGAAGGCTGTGAATAAATTATCTGTCCTGTTTTTATTTCTGATAGCGGTACAATACGAAGGCTGTGAATAAACTATCTATCCTGTTTTAATAGGTAAAATTTAACGGTTGTTAATCGGGGCTTGGCTTCCCTGCGAGTGGTTTCTGATAGGCTTGTGCTGCCCTCTACCGAGAGGCATGTTTCTGGTTCATCAAGGGTATTAAAAGAGATAAGAGTTACACCAGCAGAGGGCAGTGTAGCACCAAACTAAATTGCTCTGACAACTGCCGGGTACATTTAGGTATTGAGTGACATTCGATACCAAAATCAGTTGCATTTCACAATACTGTTAATTCTTGAGAAATATTAGATCAGTGTGATTACATAGACTATGAATCTATAAATACAGATTTAATTACAAAGGAGACCATTGCGCCCCTCGCCAAAGTTGATCTGGGGAGTGGATTTAAACTAAATGCCTTGTCATCTGGGAATTATCTATCTAGGAAATGTGTTTATTTACTTGTGATGAGCGTACTGAATACATTTATATAAACATATATACAAGTAACAATATTTTTTTTCAGAAGTAATGTGAAGAAAGTAGGAAAAATGAAAATGCAATAGGTATCTGAAGATGCAAAAAGAGACATACTTCTGGACCTGATGAACAATGGGGATGGGGGTTGCTTTCACTCCCGGGGATGCAAAGTGTAGCCAGACTCCCTAACTGAGTTTAAAATCTTAATATAGCTACCACATTTGCAACTTCGGACATATAGGCAAATCATATTTGGTTTTTAATAGAATTTAACAATTATGTTAGCACATTTTATGTTTACTGAACAAGAATATAAATGCAGCATGCAATGTAAGCTTAATGAGCTAATATAAAAGATCCCATACATTTTCAATGCACATTTTTCTTTCAGACACTGTGCACAAATGTGGTTACCTCTGTTTTAGGGAGCATTTCTCATTTGTCAAGATTATCCATATACTTAACAGGTGTAGCAGAATTTATTTTGATGTTTTGTTTAGATTTTTTGCTCAATGCACTACAATGACTAAGATTTTATTAGGCTACCCAAATGTATTCCTGCCGGTCCAAAACCTCACTGCTACAAAAACCGACCTGATTCATCACACTCTTCCCTCTTTTCTCAGGGTTTCTTAGCAGGCAAGATATGACACTACGCCCTTATGGTCACAAACTGGCCAAAGTATCTTTTGAAATAATGAAAAATATGTCCAACCTATTTCAGTTATAATTGTCAGAGTACATATACTATTTGTATATTTAACAAATCAACAATAACATTTAATTTTTATGCTGCTTGATTTTATTTTGTTTCCAATGATGTGACATCATACAACTCTCTTGTGGGCCTCTGATTGGCTGCCATGTGTACCACACATTCATCACAGGTATTTAAACTCCTCCTCTGCTTCCGACATGAAAAGAAGTCTAACAAGGGTTGACTTTGTAGGACGTGTTACAACTAAGAACCCATTATAGCAATCTTTTCAGCTAGTTGCCTTTCTGCAGGAACATTTCTTCATCACATTTATTTCACCCATCATAAAATATATCAATTACCTGTTCAACAACACAAGAAATAAAGATTACTTGTTATTTCAATTATGTTCAATTGTATTTATTCTACAGTTGTTTTATGAGCACATAAGCCTTGTTTGCCAAGATAAATAGCCTAAAACAATTTTAGAACGTGGTCTAAAAATGTTGCACAATACATTATGTACATTTTGTGTAGACTCTATGTGTCCACGCTAAATAGTGTCAACTTCAAGCAGCACCATCTCATCAAAACAAATTCAAAATGTGTAAATATACTGAATAAATGTTATTCTGATACCACGTGATTGCATTACACGCACATAATTGCATAATGAGGAAACATGTAAGCGTATTGGATGACCTCCTGGTGCTCTAGGGAGGTTAGTACCTACTGTTTTCAAGGGGGCATGTCTCATTTGTCAACACTATCTAGCAGAGTGGTGCATTGTTATACAAAGTCAACTCACAGGACCTTTTTAAATGGAGCACTTAATCAGGGTAAACCCACAGACTGTCAGTGCAGCACGAGAGACCTGAGACCCTGGGGAATGGGGGGAGTGTAGTAACTATTGCAGCTCTCACTATATTAAGATAGGATGAAAAGAGGTTAACACTCAACAGAGTTGAAGATGTTTCAGGATAATAGAGCCTAATGTAAAACTCTAGTCATAAAGCCATTATCAGATCAACATTGTTCTGAAACCTAAAGGACAACAGAGTGGATGATGAGAGCATCTTCATGCATATTTTAGCATTCTGATAGGGTTCCACTGGGAGAGATGAAAACCCAGTGGCAGGATCAAGAAAGGCTTGATGTTGCTGCTAATGGCAACTCAGTAAAATACAATTTCCCATTCCTTACGCAAATTTAGCAGGACAAGTTGACCTCGCAATGACTTAATATAGGTCCTATCATACATTTTTTGTATTTACTTACAGCTTAATTATTTTATGAAACACATTTTCCCATGAGTAGTTGGCTATTATGCAAAAACAAAATAACTAATGTAAAAATAACATTTTTAATTAATCTTATTTTAGAAAAATAAAAAAGTGTATTAATCACTGACGGTGGAATATATAAATCCCTCAACCGCAAAACGAATGTTCATTTAATAATCTCAAACTAACCTCTTTAATTTAGAATTTATCAATAAGTGGACAATATGCAACGCCTATTCAGCCTATGATACTAATGTATTATAATGAGCGCTAAAACTTTAAATAACGCAGTGTGAAAAACAAAATAACTCGGTTTCGTGCAGATGGCTAGGGTCAACGTATGTACAACCATAGCATGGCAATTAAAGGGTCCATCATTAACCTCGGTGTCAAGCCGATGATGATTTCAGGTACTTCCGCGCAGTGGTGGCGGAAATACGTCAGTTGTTCAGGCTACTGGGATTTACTGTACAAACGAAAATGCAATGTAGGGCGAAGTGGGCAACTGGGCTTTAAATCTAACGTGTCTCTTTAACACCATTTAACAAACGTTTTACTCGAGATCAACGGGACATTCGAACCAAGGAACCAACCACAACCACCAAGGAACCACGGAAATAAGAATTCGAAGCTGGATGTTTAAAAACAAGACCGACCAAGGCGAATCGTTTTCTGGTTGGGGTTTGTTCACTTTCGCGTGAAGATTGACAAGCTTTGAACAAATAGCCTGTGAATGGATGGTTTATTTTACAAATTACGGAATGTATTGCGTTTTATGGGTTACTCGTAGGTGTCTCTTTTGCATTTATTTAGATAAAAGTAACAATATCAATCAACATTGAAGTGAGTTATTATTTAAGCCAATTAAGATATTTATATTTTAGTTTAATAAACTGTAACCCAATAGCCAAGCACTATCGTTTTTATTAGGCTATCGCAGTGGACTGGCCATAGATTGGGGCGGTGATGGAAGAAGAACAGTCCGACATTATAGTGCTGTAGCTTTGTCTGACAGGTCGTTCTGTAGCAGCCAGAAAACAATTGCAACAAAGTTGCAAAGCAAGTTAATAATATTCAAAGAGTTACGATTTAAAGTTTTCCCACTCTAGACACAATAACACACAATCTGCTATCGATGTGGTGCATTTAGAAAGGCAGGCAGGGTCAACATTATAATCGAAACCCTCCTTTGAAAATGTTGTTGTCTGTTATTGTTAGATCGAGAATTCTCTCCGAGGAATTCGGAGAACTCTAGATTGTTTATTTGATTTGTACAGCAAGGCGTGTGATCTTCTGCTCACCACCGTGTCGTGTGGTTTTCGCCTTGCTTCGGAGTTCTAAAATGGACGGGAAAATAAAGCGCAGCCGGAGGTCAAGATCTCAACGAGACCGCGTGCGCAGACGGGATGCGATTGACAGGAATGACCAAAACCGGAGTCCATCGTCTGGTTCCGACCGGGGGCAAAGTTCGGTCAAGAATAAGGCTCTGTGTAATTATGGAAAAAACAACAACATGCTGTATGAGCGACCCCCGCGCCCCTCTCGGAGAAAGAGACTGGGTTCTGTTTCTCAGGAGGACATTATTGATGGATTTGCCATATCCAGCTATCTCACCCTGGATTCATTAGAGGTAAGAATGTCGGCCTGCAGTGTATATATTTTGACACAGTTATTTTTTTTTAGGTTACAAGCCAGGTCGGTGATCTCCGACAGGGTTCTGTGCCTTTTACTCCTTTTTTTTCCACCGCAGTTTATTATTGTGGTGTAAATGTTGCATCATGATAGTAACAAGTGTATGGATCTACAACTTAATTTCCTGTCTATGTAACAGGGTTTCTGGGTCCTAGAACATGAACACATAGCAGAGGCAATAATGCTTAGAGGCTGATAATATATGCTGCTAGATAAATATTGATTCATCTCAACCACAACCATTATGAAGGTTTCAGTTCACATGTTTCCATTCCAGCAGATGTGTTTTCATGCCATGGGTGCAGAGGCACTCCGTTATGGTCAATGTCATTATCATTCCTGGGGTTTTTCGGAGAAATCGGGCAGATACACTGGATCAATATGTCACCATCGCTCGGGGGCACTTCATTCATGTCACACGTTGTAAATATTTTTGGGTTAGCTGATGCGCCCACAGCTGTAAAATGTAAAGTTGTTTAAAGTTGGGCTAAACTGCAGAAATCTGGTATTGTTTTGTCCAGATGCAGTATTCATCCGCGGCGGTTTTAATGTGCCCCCCTCCTGCCTCCCACAAACACACACAGTGCCATGCTGCTTGAAAAGAGATGCAAAGCACGTGACAATAAAGTCATTGGAGACTACAGTTGAAGCAATCCGAGCACCTGAAATGCTTGGAAAGGACCTGCCAGATGGTGACTCACAGTAAACACTATGAACGGCAGCTGAGTGACATTGTGAAAGACAACCTGGCAGTAAAACGCCTGAGCTTACTCAATTTAGGGGATTCATGGCCCAGACAAAGGACTCTGGTTCCTTGTGATACTGTCTGAAGGATGTTTCTAGAAAGAGGAAGGGTTTAGTTGCGCCCAAAGTGAGGGACTTGTAACAAATCAAAGCTCTTTCACTGGTGGTGAGGATCGTGGGCTGTTCCTTTACTTACACACCGGCTTCTTTGAGGTTCAACCTGTGGAACCACCCTCCCTGGTAGTTGTGGCGTGTAGCGTTTATTGCACATGAGTCACCATAAAAACACAGCTGCTGCGTGTTTGCAACCTAATGGCGTTTATCTTCTGAATGGTAATGACTGTAGACTGCTGATCGACCACGGCCTGGACGACCACGGCCTGGTGGTGGTAGATCAGGCCTGCCTGTCTAATGATGTTTGCTGTGGGTGCTTTACAACATGTGACTCTTCATGGAGCGATGGTTGGATATGCAGGCAGACTAAAGGCTTGTTTGAAGAGTAAACTTTATTAGCTCTGCAACCAGCGTAGCCATACAATGCAACCGTTTTTTTTTTTTAATCTTCAGTAGACTGAATACCTTCAATGAATTGCGTCACCGTATTTTCAGTTAGAAACGTGAGAGAAGAGGGAACGTGAAGAGCGAGAGATGGCAAAGCTTGGGGATAGACTATAACCGTGGATCATTCGAGGACATTTACTTATTGTTTGAATATATCATAAGAGAGGGAGATATATATATATATATATACCCACTGCTATATGTATATATATGAGGGGTATTTTCTGGTCAGGAAAGTGAAAGTCTAGTTGATGCAGAGATGAGAGGTAAAGTTTGTATGTGATGAACTGCTGTGTACTGGGGGGTGGGGCAACATCGCCTAGACTGGACCAGCCCCCCACCACTAATGATGGTGCTCCTAGGATTTCACAGGATAGAATTTCATTAAAACGAAATCTAGGATTAGTCAATTGTAGAGCTAGCTGTCAGACTGTTACAAGAGTTTACCATCCGACTGCAACAGAGCGCCGGCGTGGGCATTTCCACACCTTATTTGCATAAATAGACGGATGTGTTTGATGAGCTCCTGGATTCCGCCCTTCGTTGGGGCGTGTACTGTACGTCCCAGAGGCGTCGTCATCTGAGTAACCATTTGTTCGTGACCCGCTATAGGTTCATTTAGGAGGCTGCAACAAGCCAGGAAGGCTGCGGCCTGGCGTTCCACACCCACTGCTGTTCGGTCACTGTGATGTCAGGCTGTTGTGGCTCTCAAGGTGATTCACATGGCTGAACTCGCACAGGCGGGGGCAGTGGTCTTATTATTCTTTGATGACGCGTGCTGTTGAATTATCCCTGCGGTTGATTGGTATATCTCCGCCTCGGTTCCTGTTGAATTATCCCTGCGGTTGATTGGTATATCTCCGCCTCGGTTCCTGTTGAATTATCCCTGCGGTTGATTGGTATATCTCCGCCTCGGTTCCTGTTGAATTATCCCTGCGGTTGATTGGTATATCTCCGCCTCGGTTCCTGTTGAATTA
>JACXGK010012845.1:0-13757 GCA_016801125.1 Novumbra hubbsi | reverse complement strand
CCGTGTACCAGATCTCCAGCTTGTCCCTGACTACGTCTTCAGCCTTGCCCTAGTTTGTATATATATATTCTTGTCTAGCCTTCCGTGTACCAGATCTCCAGCTTGTCCCTGACTACGTCTTCAGCCTTGCCCTAGTTTGTATATATATATTCTTGTCTAGCCTTCCGTGTACCAGATCTCCAGCCTGTCCTTGACCAAGTCTTCTGCCTCGCCCAATTCCATGGAATATCCTATCTTTGTAATGAACCAATTCCGGGCTTACTCCACAGTGCTCCAGACGTGCTTTATTACAAAATAGTTAGCTGAAATATTATGTAAATTGGTAAACAATCTAATCTAAAACAAACACCAGCACTTAACATTAACTGTTAAAAATTGCAGCAATTTATGGTAAAAATCGATGGATTAGATGGCAACCTGCATGTTTCTCATCTTGACCTTCTTCAGATATGGATACATTTTCCTTTCTGATCTCAATTCTGGGCAAATTTCTGAGTAGGCACCAATCAGTGTGAGCCTTTTCATGATGTCTTCATGTAGACGTTTCACAAAGTATTTGACAGTATTTTGAAACTACAAAATACAAAACACTCAAGTATTTTCATAAAAAATAGCAATTTACACCAACCCTATGAAATACAAATGACAATCCTATTTTGAATATGAAATACATGTAACATTAATACTGCCCATCCCTGTATACCAACCCTAGCTTTTCACAAAACTACAGATTTGCTCAAACACATTAAGAACTAAAGAAAATCCACAAATCAATCTGATAATTGAAGTGGATTTCAGGTGACTACCTCCTAAAGCTCTTTGAGGAAATGCAAAGATTGTGCAAAGCTGCCACCAAGGCAAAAGGTGGCAACTTTGAAAAATCTACAACATGAATTGTATTTTGATCTGTTTAACCCTTTTTGGGAAGCAACATGTTTTCATTAGTTTCCTAGTTTTGATACTGTTACTTCAGAATGGGGATAATAGGGAAACTGAAGAAATACCCTTGAATGAATAGTTGTATCCAAACATTTCACTGATACCATAATACCCTGAAATATCGTATGTACTGTAAACATGTATAATATGCATACTTAATAATTATATTTATACGTATTCAGACCCTTTGCCATGACTCTCTCATAATGACTCTCTCATAATTACTTTACGTTTTTACAACTTGAGTTGACTTGTCTATACAAAGAGCAAGTCAGAGAAAAAAAAACTCTTAGGAACTTGCGTAGACCTCTGAGATTTCTTTTATTGAATAATTGTTTTATTTATTATTGTGAGTAGCCCACTGTGCTAGTGGGAGGAGCTTGCCATCCAACCAAACGTGCGAGTGGGGAAGAGCTTGCCATCCTACCAAATGTAGCAACCCGACAAGGTTGAAAGAGAATCCGTTGGCCAGCTTAAAAGAGCTTTAGAATCTTTCTGCCGAAATGGAAGATCCTGTCACAAGGACAACCGTGTCCGCAGCATTCCATTATGTTTATTGAGAAGGTGCCGGACAGAAAGCACTCCCGAGTGAAAGGCATATGAAATGAAGGACCCTGAAGCATGAGGAATAAGATCCTATTAGTCTTGAATGAAAAGAAACATAATAGAACAATATAAGGTAAGGTTTCCTAATGTGTAACTAGATGTTTTCTTTATGTGCCGAAATATACTTGAAAGACACTTTAAATTAATTATCTTTATATGTGGATGGAATTGATCTCTATGTAACAAAATGCCAATCTAATATTCCAGTAATTCTTGACTTGGTCAATGTTTAATCATGTCTCCTGTTTCATATTGAGAATTACATTATACATAGCGTGGTCTGTACCCGGAAGAAGATTAAACATAATAATTCACTCTTGATAGCAAGAAACACCTCCTTCACTCTTCAATAATACCCTTGAGTGATGGACAGAGTTGGAGAGTCATATCTTTGGGTATTTATACATAGAGGGAACCTTTGGCACTTACAA
Source organism: Novumbra hubbsi (assembly GCA_016801125.1). NCBI lineage: Eukaryota > Metazoa > Chordata > Actinopteri > Esociformes > Umbridae > Novumbra > Novumbra hubbsi. The sequence continues at coordinate 11,781 of JACXGK010012845.1, read as the reverse complement.
TTTGCTGAGGGAAACCTACAAATAACTGGGGATACTTTCACATAGATTAGGGACAATGTTACAAAACAGATTCTGGCATCTTTAAAAACTCTACTTCATGGGTGCTTCAAAACTGTAATGAATACGACTTCGGAGAGGCAGAGGTATGGTCCCAATTGCAAAGCGGGCAGAATTTATTTAACCTCAACACCCAGGAGCAGGCAAACAACGTGTTCAGATGAATATGGCCAGAAGAGGATAAACAGAAAATCTAGAAGAATGGCAAAGGCACAACAGGAACAGGCTGAAAGCAAAATCCCACACAACAAGCATGTATGGCAAAAGTATGCTCAGGCGAAAGTACATACTAAGAAAAGCTAAATCGTGAAGACGAAAGACAGGCTATGATCAACGAGCGTTTGAAGGCAAAATCACAGAAAGCTTGAGAACTGGCTGAGCACGTGGTAAAACCAAAAACATGACCTCACAATGAAAAGGTGCACCGAATGATATAGTGAAGGGTGACGTGTGCTGCGTCCGTTGGCATTGGTGTTGTGACATCCGGAGGCTATGTCATCCTGGTGATGTGGTTGGGAGCTTGAACTGTGCACAGACCTTACAAAATGTAGCCCATCTCCAGCAAAAGTATACAAAGCCCTTCATAAGTATTGGGACAGTGTCTTCACAACATTTTGGTGAAATCATCATCAGTGGAAAACTACCCATAATAAAGAATAAAGATTGTCTGTCACATCAGAAAGTAGGCATGGATGTGTCCCTGCCATTAGCAGAGAGGACCAGAAGAACTGAGGCTATACTGCAAGTTGTTTCATTCAGAAAGTAGTTTACACATCCAGGTGGCTACAAGTAAGATTGGAGCTGACCAATATGGTATTCGTGATCAGGGTTACCTCTTAAACTTCACTTGATTTTCCATCGATTCATGTACCTTAATATGCTTTTGTGGTCTCCTTGAAAGTCTCCAATTCCAATCCTGATGAACCCATTCTTGCCTACCCTAGTCTTTATTACAGGATAAATAGAAATTAACCGTTCAAACAACGCTTAGTGTAATAGATCACCTTATGGTTTTGCCATCACCCACATACATTTGGTTGACAACCAGTTCCTATAATATTGGATAAAGAAATAAATGAATAAAGACATTCAAATGTTATTGAAATAAAATGTGTATTATTTATTTAAATTATGTATGCAGTGTATAAAGGCAATTTTCTATGTCTAGGATTATAATTTAGGCTGGTAAGAAAGAAAATTTATTTAGCACAATTAACAGTTTATTAAAGATTCACTTGCAAGGAGAGTCTGGTTCCCCATCACCCAGAGTGACAGGGAAGCATCTCTGCCAATTCCAAAGTTACATACATTCTTATACACTCAGGTTATTTGCATATCCATTTGGTATAATCCAGTCTAGGGGTGTGTCAAAAATGTTTCCTTCCTGACCCCATTCTGTTCTCCCACTATCCTGTCTATCCAGGTGCCCCAATAGCCCCCACTCAGGGAGGAAGTATCACTCCCTCAATTCCAATAGATCAATGAACAGTGAGGTGATAAGGAGAACCGATGGGCACAGTTGTTTTCTACTTATACTTGCATTCTCTTATTCATGTGCTCATGTATGAGTGCAACCACGTCTGCAACCCTGTTTCCAAATTTAATTTAATTTAAATGGGACAGAAATGGGACACATTTAAACTCAATATTCAATAGAAAATAGTAGTAATTTGTTTCATGAAAAATATATGTCCACTGAATTTGATGTCAGTCACACGTTTCTAAAAAGTTAGGACAGAGGCAACAAAAGATGTGTGATGCTTATAAACTGAACCTAGTGGAATATCACACAACTAATTAGGTCAAATGGCAACAGGTCAGTGACATGATTGTTAAAAGTAATTCCAGAAAGGATGGGTCTGTCTAAAGTGAGCATGGGGAGGAATTCACCACTCTGTGAAAGACAAATAATGCAACAAATTAAAAGTAACATAAACAATCTCATCATCTACGGTGCATAATATCTTTAAAAAGATTCAGAGAATCGGGCCAAATCTCGGTATGCAAGGCACAAGGCAGACATTTCTTTTGGATGGCTGTGATCTTTGTGCCCTCAGATGGCACTGCGTTAAAACAAGATTCGATTCTATAGTGGAAATCATTGTATGGGCTTAGGAACAATTCCAAAAACGATTGTGTGCGAACACACGACATCGCCGCCTCCACATATGCAAGTTAAAACTCAACCATGCAAAGACAAAACCATATATTAACAAGATCCCGAACCAGCACCGCCTTCTCTGGGCCCAAGGTCATTCAAGATGGACTAAGGCGATGGACTGTTTTTACCAATCAAAATGTAGGTGATCTTCAGTGGTGGCCCGTCCCAACTTTTTTTAAATGTGTTGCTGGCATTAAATTCAAAATAGGCATGTATTTTTCCAATAACAATAACACTTTTCAGTTTCATCAATTGATATGTTGTCTTTATACTTGTCTTTACACTGAATACCGAGATAAATGCAGCATTGTTGTAAATGGGTTGTATTTTAAGTGCCCTCAAACGCCCTCAAACTTATTTATAGGCCAAAATTATGCATTTTAAATGCAAATGTAGAGGTTTAAAGGATTTGGATATTACAATGTCTTGCCTACAATGGCATTGTTTGTCTCTCGAAAAATATGAATAATAATAGAATATATAATGGGATCTTGTACTATATTTTAAGAAAAAAAAGACCTTTCATTTCACCATGTAGTAAGACGAAAACATGTATTTTATTTGTATTTTAAATGTTTTCAAAATTTTCAAAAGGATTTATATAATTAGTGGTTTAAATCCTAAATGCTGGTTGGCTGAATAGCATGCAGAATGAAATTATATTAGGATAAATTTGCTACATACAATTTGGTTGACATTGAATTGATAAACAATTATATTTATTTCGTTTTTCCATTTCTATGATCGACCAATAGAGTGGAGGAAAACAGTATTTGATTCCCTGCTGATTTTTTGTGTTTGCCCACTGACAAAGAAATTATCAGTCAATAATTTTAATAGTAGGTTCATTTGAACAGTGAGAGAGAATGAGAGAAAATGCATTTCAAATAGGTTATAAATTGATTTGCATTTTAGTCAGTGAAATAAGTATTTGATCCCCCATCCATCAGCAAGATTTCATTTTTTATACAGGTCACGAGCTGAGATTATGAACACCCTTTTAAATAATCTGTCCACAAAAGCAATCAATCAATTAGATTTCAAACTCTCCACCATCTCCAAGCTGCCCAAGGATGTCAGGGACAAGATTGTAGACCTACACAAGGCTGGAATGGGCTACAAGACCATCGCCAAGAAGCTTGGTGAGAAGTTTACAACAGTTGGTGTGATTATTCGCAAATGGAAGAAACACAAAATAACTGTTAATCTCACTCGGTCTGGGGCTCCATGCAAGTTTAAATGATCATGAGAAAGGTGAGGAATCAGCCCATAACTACACGGGAGGATCTTGGCAATGATCTCAAGGCAGCTGGGACCTTAGTCAAAAAAAAAAAAAAAAAAACTACGCCGTGAAGGTCTAAAATCCTGCAGCGCCCGCAGGGTCCCCCTGCTTAAGAAATCACATAGGCCCGTCAGAAGTTTGCCAATGAACATCTGAATGATTCAGAGGAGAACTGGGTGAAAGTATTGTGGTCAGGTGAGACCAAAATGTAGCTAATTGGCATCAACTCAACTTGCTGTGTTTGGAGGAGGAATGCTGCCTATGACCCCAAGAACGCCATCCAAACCATCAAACATATAAGGTGGAAAAATAACGCTTTTGGGGTGTTTCTCTGCTAAGGGGAAAGGACAGCTTCACCGCATCAAAGGGACGATGGATAGGGCCATGTCAAATCTTGGGTGAGAACCTCCTTCTCTCAGCCAGGGCATTAAAAATGGGTCATGGATGGGTATTCCAGCATGACATTGACACAAAACACAAGCCAAGGCAACAAAGGAGTGGCTCAAGAAGAAGCACATTAAGGTCCTGGAGTGGCCTAGCCAGTCTCCAGACCTTAATCCCATAGATAATCTGTGGAGGGATCTGAAGGTTAGAGTTCCCAAACGTCAGCCTCGAAACCTTAATGACTTGAAGAGGATCTGGAGTGGGACAAAATTCCTTCTGAGATGTGTGCCAACCTGGTGGCTAACAAAACTCCTGACCTCTGTGATTGCCAACAAGGGTTTTGTCACCAAGTACTAAGTCATGTTTTGCAAATGGGTTAAATACTTATTTTTTTGTAAAATGCTAATCAATGTACAATTTATTTGAAAAGCTTTTTTTCTTTTTTTTGTTATTCTAATGTTCAAATTAACCTACAATTCAAATAATAGACTGATAATTTCTTACAAAATCAGCAGGGGATCAAATACGCTTTTCCTCCACTGTACAAGCACTATACAACCGCTTTGTGTAGTCTATTTGTTATTCAATATTTTGATTGAGACAGTGCCATTTTCCTAGACAAATATTGGGTACTCAATAAATCATGTAATATTTTCTTTCACTAAATCTACCTTTCAACTTGTTTGGCTGTATTTAGATATTAATTTAGCACTCTTATTCATAGCAAGTGCATATATTTTCATACTTTCCATGGTCCTCTTTGGAACTTGCTGGTGAACAATCCTCACATTGCTGGTGTCATACTCTCTTAATATGTGTTGAGAAAATATACCACTTTATTCTAGTTTGCTGACATATTAGTGATCAGACCATGTTGCTAGTATGTAGTCGAACAAGTACATTATGCTCTTACTGTAGGCTGTAGGCTCCAGCCTAAGAGCGTGGAACAGGTTTAATAATCAATCAATATGGTTTTGACTCAGTAGATTTTATTCTTTGGTCTCTATTTGGTAAATTGAGCCCCGGAAAAGGATAGAGCTGGTAGGAAATGTTTCTATTGAACATGCATATAGACTTGCATAAACTAATTTATTATAATATAGTTGTCAGAAGGTACCCCCCATTACAATTAAACCTTGAATTGTGAAAGATTACTTCACTGTTCTTTAACCTTTCCTGGGGACTCCAAGACGTCTTACGATTTGGTGTAACCCTGAACTAGCTCAATAGAATCTTGTCAAAGGAGTTATATTTAGTATGCGAGTTGAAAACACCTAATACATGTAAAGAATCAGGGTCCCTAGTGGAAGTTTCATAACCACTGGTTTAGGAAACCCAAAAGCCTAGGCCCAGCCCTTCCCATCCCACGTTCCTGCCCTCAAGCTCCCTACAACAATTGAAACGTGCTGCATCTGTGACAGTCTGGCACTAGGGAATTAATTTGTGAAATCTTTGATTAAGGGAAGAGAAAAACCTGACTCGTTCTTGATACTTCTATGTTTCCCAAAAATATAAAAACATAAATAGGCAGTGTCTGGCTTGTTTCACTAGGGATCTTGGCATGATATCTTACAAACAAAAAGGTAGGCAGTATCACCTCTGATATAAAAATGCTGTTGATTTCTCTTTTTTGTTTATCAATTAACTTGATTTATCTTTTTTGTTTATCAATTAACTTAATTTTGCTTCATTGTCTGGTTTATTACATCTGGGATGGATGAGCTGTGCTCTCCACCCACTCTCCCTTTATTGTTGCTGGTGAAGGAACTGTGTCTAGTGTGAGCCCAGTTTCTGCATTTGTCAATTCAGAGTCAGACATAACATTGTAAGGCAGAGCTTGTCTAAAGCAGTGTGTAGTAAGGTCAATCAATGAAAATAAAACTTTTCTGTCTCGGTCTTAAAAACCAGAGCAAAATACATTGTATGTATATACTGTTCAACAAATTAAGGGAACGCTAAATGAACTAAAAGACCAAAATCTTCACTGTACGTTGTGTAATTCGTTGAGAACAAAATGACGTTACATCGGCCAATGGAAACCAAAATTACCAACCGATTGAGGGATGCATTCAATTTCATCATGTCAACCCAAAATGTCACTCAGTAGTGTGGATGGCACCCATGTGCTTGCACTCCTGACAACGCCTGGAAAAGCTCCATGCTGAGATGCCAGAGAGTGTCCTGGAGGATCTCCTCCCAAACCTCGATCAGGTCCAAAAAGCTCATGGACAGTCTGTGGCCCCAGATGCACTGATACATAATGTCCCAGAGGCACTCAATTGGATTCAGGTCTGGGGAACGTGACAGCCAGTCAATGGCATCAATGCCTTAATTATCCAGGAACTGCAGACACACTCTGGCCACATGAGGCCAGGCATTATCCTGCCAGGAAGAACCCAGGGCCCACAGCACCAGCGTAAGGCCTGAAGATGGGTCTGAGGGTTTCATCCCGTAGCTAACAGCAGTCAGCGTACCATTGGCTAGCACGCGGAGGTCAGTGCATCCCTCCAAGGATATGCCTCCCACAATCACTGACCCACCGCCAAACCGGTCGTGCTGGATGATGTTGCAGGCAGCATAACCAAGGCATCTCCAGACTCTTTCACATCTGTCACATATCCCCAGTGTAAATCTGCTCTCATCTGTGAAAAGAACAGGGCACCAATGTCGGACCTGACATTTCCGTTTTTCTCTGGAGAATGCCAATCAAACTGCCTGGTGCTCAGCTGTCCCACTAGAGGACTACGGCCCTCATGCAACTCTCATGGAGTCTGTTTCTGACAGTTTGGTCATTTTGTAGGGCTCTGGCAGTGTACCTTCTGTTCATCCTCACACAAAAGACCAGACACCGGTCCTGCTGTTGGGTTGATGACTTTCTACGGCCTTGGCCAGCTTTCCTCATGTAACAGCCGGTCTCCTGGTATCTCATCCATGCTCTTGAGACTACTGGAAGACACAGCAAACCTTCTTGCAAAGGCATGTATGGATGTGCCAACCTGAATGGGCTGCAGGTACTGCCTCATGCTACCAGTAGTGAAAGGGACACTAGCAAAATGCAAAACTAGAAAAGAAACAGTCAGGAAGGATAAGGAGAGAACAATTGCCTCTGGCCACCACCCGCAGAACCATTCCCTTTTTAGGAGTTGCCTCTCCAGTGCACCTGTTGCCCCTTTCATTTGCACCTAAACGGGTGGCATTCACAATCGCTTATTCCTAACTGGATAGATTGGTTGAGGGTCGGAGATCCATCCTTGAGCTGATGATGGGGGGAGGTGGGTTTCTCTTTGTCACACCGGCTGTGACGTTAGCGTCAGGATAGAGAACCTACTCCAAGGAGCTTCTGAACCTCCCTTATGCTTTGCTAATGAAGGTGAGACAGCTGTAGGAAGGCGGAGCTGGTGGGTTATGCCAGTATTGATTGGCTTGCGGGTGCGCTCCTCTTATCCGGGCTGTGCCTTCACCACAGCCGTCTACTTGGTGCTGATTGACCTGTCAGGGCGGGGCGCTAATAGCGGCCAGTCATCACAATATATACAGACGGGGGAGAAATTAAAGAAATAACCTTTTTAGGGATTTATGCACTGCCACCCTGCTATAATACCCCTCTCTGTGTACTTCTTGACAAACTCTTCTTGACAGTCTGATCACGTCTTGCATTGACATTCTCATTCATCTGGGACGAGTTGCTCTTCTGTTTTTCCTAACATATTGCAGTAATGCGTGAGCATCACAGTAATTAAATTAGCACTTCCGACCACAATTTACAGCACTATTTACTGTCTTTTCCAATATATGTAAATGTTGAAGTACACTGCTGTTAAAAACATTTGGGGTCACTTGAATGTCCTTGATAAATAAAAAAAAGAACATAAAAAGAACATAAAATGTATCAGAAATACAGTGTATACATTGTAAATGTTGGAAATGACTTTTGTAGCTGGAATCTGATGATTTTCAAATAAATATCTACATAGGTTCACCAGTCTCAATGTCAACAGTGAAGAGGTGACTTCGGGATGCTGGCATTCTGAACAGTGTTCTTTCTTTGAGGTGTCTTTGTTCTTTTGCCAATCTTAATGATTTATTCTTATTGGCCAGTCTGAAACATGCCTTGCCAATCCACAAACGAAATAAACAGATCAATACACATTTAATATTGTAGATCATCAAATAGCCTTCCTTTGCTTGAAGACAACTGTGCACACTCTTTGCAACAATAGTCCTATACACACAGTGTTTGTTAAGATTTTGAATTTAATATCTTACAGAGTGAACGTTTTGATTTATTGCCTTCCTGGCAGGAGGTTTTCACTTCCCAAGAAGTCATTTTTGAAAGATGCATTAGTTCACACATTCCTGCTCATGGTAAAAACTCATCAGCCATTACAACGTCCATCAAATTAAGAATGAAATCTTCCATGGCTTCAAAGTAGGATCTCCAATATGTATCTCCTGCCTCCATCAGATTGTTTACGGTAAACAAAGGTCATGGCTGGTGAACTGGATGACAGTACAATTGAGGCTCAGATAAGCTGCAAGAGAAGTGTGTCTGCGTGCATTAAGACACTTCAGATAAATCTGGCTGTGCGTCTGGGAGTGGGTGTTCATTTGTCAGCGCCTGGCAGTGGAGTTGGGCAGTGATGCCTTGCATGGGCTGGGCACAGAGATGGACAGTTTTGGAAACAGGTATTTCAACTACATTTTTGTATTATCTTTATTTGTTTTTAAATAGTCTAAGCTACAGTCCAATACATTTTTTTCCAATATACTTCAGAGGGCTTTATTAACAAAATCGTCCAGGTTGGAAATTCGGTCTTGTTTTGGAGCAGAGCTCGTAATCCATGGAAATTGTTTTCAAGTCTCTCTACTTGAATTTTCATGTCCACATTATTAAAACAACGTACAGAAAATTACACTGAGTTGTGGAATAGGGGCAGCGTGAAGCCTTTGCACTGATATACTGAATGTAGAAAAATGTAAGCGTTTCTTGGAACGTTGTCAATAGAGTTCATAGTTGGAATAACACCACATAGCTGTCTGACTCAAATGTCGACAATTCCTGCTGTTCACTGTGTTCATTTAGTGGTTTCTGCTAGGGATGACAAACCCTGTCTCTTATTTTCATATTTCATGACCCACATAAGCATAGTGAACCAACCAATGGTGCCAGAAAACCAACACTTGTTTTGCCATAATCACATTCTGTTTTTAGAAGACTAAGACAAAAAGGAGAAGGGGGCAAATACATATAGGGAAAAATAGAGGAATAAGATGAAAGAATAACCAAGGCTAGCAGTGTATTACTACTTAATACTAAAACATTCTTACCTCTACAAATTTCATGTGAAACAAGAACAATGTTCCCATTTTTGCAAAGGGCTACAGGTTGTTCTGAAGAATATTTGGGTATTATGCACTATGGAGTATTTTGTCAGGATGCTGGATGCTGCCACCGCCATGGTTGAATGTTGACATAGTGCTGTTTGGGTGGAAATAGTTATTGGGCATTCGCCAGAGGTTTGGTTTGCATTCAGGCCAAAATGTTAAATCTGACCACAGCACATTTTGACACTTGGGCTTGAAATCCTTAATGGCGAAAGTCAAACGAGACTTGATGTTGCATTTTTTGAAGAGTGATACGTTTCCTGACAACTTCCCATAGATGCCAGGTTTGTGGAGCACTTGTGATATTGTGGTCACATGCACCCATTGACCAGATGTTTGCCATAAAGGCAAGGTTGCCATTGGTTAGTGACACGCCAAAACATCTATTTTCTTTAGTACAATGTTTAGACAGGGGAGTTTAGCTTAATTTACACTGTTTTTATAAATGTAGCACACTTCTACCAAAACAGAACTATATATTTTATCAGTTAAAAGTTTGGATACTTTTGACTGGTATTGTACATTTTCATATTGTTTTGAATTTACTTTAATGTTGTAACTGAAACAAATGCATTTGGAATACAGTGAACAGTTACCATACTTTCGGCAAGCTTGTGAGGTTTCATCAATAAGATTTTGGCTATGGGAACCATTCAAAAAAAAATAAATATCAAAAACATTTCCAGACCTCCAAGGTTACACAAAGCGATTGGGAGATAATGGCCTCTCCAGACCAGGACATCCACAACTAAAACAACAGAGGGGAAATATGGAGATAGGTGATCTTACTAAACCTTTAAAGCCATCTAGTGAAATCCTGGCAGAGGATAGCATAAGTGTATATAGACATAGTGTTAATTGTTTCAAAAGACATCATATTAAAGACCTGCTGTGTAGAATCCTGCCTCTAAGGTGTTTACAAAACAGAATGTTACAGAAGGACACAGCTTGTTTCCTCTCCTTTCCTAGCCAAACAAGACCAGAAAAAGTCTAGTCAATGTGGAAAATGAGCAGGTTTAGAGTACTGTAAGGGTGCAAGCTTAAGGCAAGCTTGAGGAAAAAAAACAGTTCAAACATTAACATTCCCCGCAGATGGCTTGCGGTCATTGATGCTTCTGTTTATGCTAGTAGTACAGTGACCATCTCACATATGGCCCCTTCAAGTCAAGTGAACCAAGTGTATGTTAACACACACAAACAGTACTGTTGGGTACATTACATGTGTTTCATTGAGAAAAAGAATGTATACACACTGGGTGTTTTGCTGAACACCAGAACAGAACATTGGTCCTGTTTCACATGATGTCAAAGTGAATGTAATGATCTCCCTCCATCTCTCTCTTTCTCTCCCCATTCTTTGTCTACATCCCTCTCCTTCCCCTATCTCATTCTATTTCAGTTTCTGTTTCCTGCTTCTGTAACTCTCCGTAAGCCAGACAGATGTTACTCTAAAAAGCAATGTTACCATCTGTCTATTTAACCCACATTATTATATGGGTTATTGAATGCTTTCTTTATATTATTCTCTCTCACGCTCTCTGTAGTTTACTATTGCTAGCAAATAAACCCCGGTATTTATAGTTAGCCAACTGTTCAAAAGTGAATCCAAGATGTCGAAAATACATTCCTTGGACTTGCAATATACTATAGTGTCTGAGGTTCTCAGCAACACACCAACATTTCCCAAAATAATTAATAATAATAGTATATTATATTAAGACAATAATATATTCTACAAATCTTAGCTATTGTAATCTGCAAATGAGATAATCTATGCCACTACAGCATCCTGCCCAATGACTTGCTTGTAAATTTACAGATTGTTGATAAACACTCCTCATCTTTATATCTAAAAAAATTATTTACAAAATTGTAAAACACAAAATTTGCAAAACAATTGGAAATGATCAGAAATACATTACACTGATAGCATCCGCACTACGAAATATATAACTTAAGGATAACAAGGAACATTCCTATAGAAATTATTAATTTTAAGGATTCTCAGTTTGACAATAGGTGGGACGCCTATTGTTTTTTTTTTGCCTTAAACACTTTTATCAAAGCCATTCATGTATATTAAGAGGAATCTGCTTTGCAGTTTTTATCAAGGCTTTCAATCGCTCAATAGAAAGTACAGTATAGTTGGTTCTGTATTACATCATGGTATGTACAGAGATAATAGATGGCTTCCGAGTGAAGTTGACAGTTTTAAACTCTTTAGTACCTTTAGTCCATAGGTGTACAAGACATTCTAATCGATTCTGTTGATATTCAATAAAACATCCATTTGAGATGTACAGTTCCGCTACAGTAACAATGATTAAAAACAAGTTTAGAAAATATATATTTTTTCTCTTGAATGATGCAGATTCATGGGCTACAGTATTTGTTGTTTCCATTCCTTTTGGTTATGGTCGGGTGCATTTTATGTCCACAGAATATTTTGTTATGGCATAAATAAACCTTAATGTACTTTTTCAGAGAGTGGTCTGCATCCAGCCAGCAGACC
>JACXGK010012844.1:0-13745 GCA_016801125.1 Novumbra hubbsi | reverse complement strand
GTTGACCGCTGAGACTCAGAGCAGAAACAAAGTGTGTTGACCGCTGAGACTCAGAGCAGAGACAGTGTGTTGACAGCTGAGACTCAGAGCAGAAACAAAGTGTGTTGACCGCTGAGACTCAGAGCAGAAACAAAGTGTGTTGACAGCTGAGACTCAGAGCAGAAACAAAGTGTGTTGACCGCTGAGACTCAGAGCAGAGACAGTGTGTTGACAGCTGAGACTCAGAGCAGAAGTCTCATCTTCCTCAATTAACACATTGGCCCCTCATCATCATAACCCTGCTGAAGGGAAAAACTGGCCCATCTGATTTCCGTTTTGGTGTCTCTCACATAGAGAGAGAAATAGAAAGAGGGAGAGAGGGGGTTTGGGGGGCAAAAGCGGGAGGGAGGAGTAAAAAAAAAAAAAAAAAGATGGGAGGTTGGGCATTTCACAATAAAAGTTGTCCCTTCTTTCCCTGTGACTGAATGAGATTGAGCGGGAGTGTACACACATAAACAAATGGGTGTGTATAAGAGAGAGGGAAAAAACATTCATGCGTAGGCGGGTGTATGAGTGGCCAAGCAAGAAAACATGATGATGTGTGTCTGGATGTGAGCGCCTCTGTGCTTGACCATTAGTTCATCCAGATGGTTCTCTATTGTACCAGTAGGGGTCAGTATGACACCATCCGGTCCTCACATCAGTGGCTCAGTACATGGACAACCTCTGTCAATGGTTCTCTATTGCTCTTACCAGGAGAGACACGTCTTTAGACAGCCACCTAACTACGCGAAGTGTATATGTTTCGACAGTTGTTTCTGACTACACAGTCTGTTGATGGTGATTTATATCTCTGGATGTTCAGACAGTCATAACTGCCATACTTACAGGGGTTCAAGCTAGGTAGTGGCATCTGATGTTGGGAATAGCACATCACAGAAGCTTGAGGTATGTCTATCAATGTCTGACCGGCTCCAGGAGTACTGTACTAACAGTATCTGATTGGCTCCAGGATTACTGAACAGTGCCAGATTGGTTGAGCCATTTGTGTGGGTACGGGGTGGGGAGGTAGTAGTGTGGCAATGTTGACACTTCAGACATAAACAGGGAAGCGCAGTTACCCCACAAATCACCCGCACAGCAGTGCAGGGGTCACAGACATAACCCTGTGTTTTGAATGTGTGTGGGGCGTGTGTGGCAGACAACGAAAGGCCCAACATCAGCACATGCGTTTGGCAGGTAGGGAGGGCCTGCTGCTCTGCAGGGAGTTTAGAAACACAGGTCCTCGTCCCCCCGGGGCCCCTTACTCCGTCCCCGTCCCCCCGGGGCCTCTTACTCTGTCCCTGTCCCCCCGGGGCCTCTTACTCTGTCCCCGTCCCCCCGGGGCCCCTTACTCTGTCCCCGTCCCCCCGGGGCCCCTTACTCTGTCCCCGTCCCCCCGGGGCCCCTTACTCTGTCCCCGTCCCCCCGGGGCCCCTTACTCTGTCCCCGTCCCCCCGGGGCCTCTTACTCTGTCCCAGTCTGACTCTGACACCACAGAGATGACATCTGTTCACCTCAACCTGCATCTCTATCAGACAGCCTCCCGACAAACACACACACACGTCGGCAGGCCAACCCTTCTCCAAACATTTACAGTCATCTGCCTGCCAGGGCTGTACACAGGAAATGGCTAAACTCAGCTCTATGGTGCATGAGCACACACGTGCACCATCACGAGCCAGAGCGCAGGGGCCCCAGGCACGCAGGACCTTATGCAATCTCTTTCTAGCAATCCCAGACACACATTTAGCCCGCCGCGTCTAATTACAGAAGACAATTAAAAAGTAAATAAACAACCCTGACTCGTTGTCATACGGGCATTTCCCATGTTCCCCATAGGGAACCGACTGACAATCGCACAAAGGCCTCAACGGGAGCGTGTAGACAGTGTGAAAGCCAGAACAATCCAAATATTCTGGACTTTTAATTCCCGGTATACTGAACGTGAGGGGAGAGGGAGCGAGAGAGAAACCGAGAGGGAGACGACAAAAGGGAGATGTCTTTGGAGAGATGTTATCGTCCAGAGGAATGGGGTGTGATAGGCTGGGCGGTCGTCTCCAATGAGGTTATGAGGTCACCCATAAAGCACAACGTTCAATTAGAATTTTCTTGATTACTTGCTTCTCACTGCAGGCATTCTGATAGCAGAGGCGTAAAGAATACAGTGAGATGACGATGACTCACACACACACACACACACACACGTAATGAAAGCATTCATCAAGGGATACAGCACAATAAACAGGTTCAGACATAGCATCTGTGTTACACAGAATTTACTGGAAAGACACTTCATACAGAAAAGGAGGGACAGGATATCTCTTATAGTAGCTGTACGAGGGTGATATTCTCACAAGGCAACCGGTAAAAGCACAGGATGGATTACAGCCAGGGGCAGAAACCCATCAGTAAATGCTCCTCTGACTCTAGACAAAGCCACATTAATTGTGGTTTCAAAACAAAACCTCTTGAGCAGCTGACAGTCGAGGCATTACAACACAGGACGCCAGAGTGTCAGTCATTCACACCGGAGTCATGGCTCCTCTTACTCCCCAACGCCTACGGTCTACAACTCTGTGTGTAGCCTGGCATCAGAGCATTAAGAGGAAGCTCTGGGTAATCAAAGAGCTGAGAGAGGCTTTCAGCACAAATAGCACACCTCTGTCAGCTTCCTGCTAGCGTGCCGCTAACACAGACAGGTTAGAACCAATGTGCTGTTCCTAACCGAAGAATATACCCGCCTTTAAAGAGTGGGCTGTTTTCACACATAGATTTCAGTTTCAAAACAGACAAACATAGAGTTGTGCCCCAAAACCCCTGCACTATTAAAAGATTATATCCCTTCTTCATGAAATCAATAGAAAATGAAGAGCCTCTCAGTGTCACATTAACAATGACATTTACAAACTGCAGTTCACTGAAACAGAAGTTTACAATAGTAATCCAGAAAAACAACAATAAAAGTTTGGACAAAATGATTGGCATCCAAGACCCAATAGATGGTCTTAATAATGTGGCCCACTCAAGTTCTGCAACGTTTGATGGCTGCCATTGACATTAAAGGTTTTCTTGGGAATTAAGATCCGGTCACTCAGTGCTGGTCACTTTGAAACGGTAAGATGTTTTTTCCTTGTTGCAGTGGTTTTTTGTTTTGGTTGTACTAATAGAAAACCCACAGCCTTTGACAAAAACACTAGGTTAGACATCACGCTGCATGACACCTTGATTATCGGCAGATTGAGTGGTGCCTTCACATGCTACCATTTTGTTTAATCGTGATCTCAGCAGAGTGGTCTTCCTGGATTCCTACCGTTTAAACCATTTTAATTTGGGGTGCGGTGGATTTTGCGGACTGAAACGTTTCTGGGAGTTTTCGGCACGACAGCTAGAAGATTTCATCTTGCAGCCACATCCTGGGCAGCGAGCTACAGTTCCATGGGCTGGACTTCTTGATAATACTGCAGAGTGTGCTAACAGGAATATCAAGGTCCTTGGTAATGGCTGTGTTTGAGGATCCATTTGTTTTGGACATCTTATGTTATAGAGATCTGTTTTCTGCTGCGTGGTAATTCATAGCCTCTAGGCACCTACAAAACACAGGGAAGAAAAATAATCCAGTACATAAGGATCAACTATTGATCATGAATTACCATAATATTCATTTCGTTTTTAGATTTTTTTTATTTGGTCCTTTATGGTTAGATACAACGCTTCTCCTTTTTAGTAAACATGGAATTGTTCAAGTCTAGGGCAATGTTTTATTTTAATTTTTTATATGTATTCACCGCAACTATATACAGACCTGGATGAGGTCTATTTTCATGTGCAATTCAATGGGTAAAATGACCTTGTTTAATGAACAGCCTCCAGCCTCCAAGCCTGGTGTTTCATGTGGCTCTACCAACTCAGGACCACCACTTCCCCACAAACACAGATCCTGATTTTCCCGACAGCAGGCTTGGCCTGTTGTGACACACTGTACCCACACGTATGAGGGAGGAACACTGGGAGTGTTAAAGACTAATACAGAGGACGATGAAGGCGCGCACACACACACACACACACACACACTTCTGCCATTAGAGTGGGTTCTGACAGGGGGATTGTGTTTACAGGGTGGTCAGGGCCTAGACAGGGCGGCGGACTGATGGATGAACAGCGGATGGCTTTTTGTGTGTGTGTGTGTGTGTGTGAGAAAACAAGACTGGGTCGGCTGACAGTGGATCTGCACACACGGGGGAAACAGAACAATACAAATAACAACACCAGCCCTCGCCGCTAAACCGGAGGGTCAACCTGGAGTCTACAGGACAAACTTTCCCAGAGACAAAACGCAGCTCAGCAGAAAACCACTGAGAACAACTAGAGGAGTGGATGTCTCATCATTCCAATTCTACACCACCTCTGTCTTTCCCTGCCTGCCGTCCCACTCCACCTCTCCGTCCCACTCCACCTCTCCGTCCCACTCCACCTCTCCGTCCCACTCCACCTCTCCGTCCCACTCCACCTCTCCGTCCCACTCCACCTCTCCGTCCCACTCCACCTCTCCGTCTCACTCCACCTCTCCGTCTCACTCCTGTTCCTGAAGATCAGAAGATATCTACAAGACACTCCTAGCCTCAATAACTCACAACTGTAATAACAGTGCTCTAATCAAATCAGCTCAGACTAAGACTCCACAGGAAAGCCCACATGTGTGATTAGAGAGGGGTTCTGGGCTGGGGCCCGGGATAGAGGTGATGTGTGTGTGTGTGTGTGTGTGTGTTGGACTATAGTAATCCAGAATAAACAGCATAGCCCCGCCCTCCCCCCTCCCCAGGCACTAATGGATCACCAACATTTTTCCCAGAATCCTGGTGTCACCCCGTGACCCCCGGACACATCGTGAGAGCAGCTCCTTCATCAACTCCTCAGTAACTCAACAACGCTGTGTCTCTGGAACACAGCAGCTATCCGGACACATCCAGAACACACCGCCCTGGTTCCCAATGCGGGGAGAGCTTGTCTGAAATGGTGGATTCTGAATGCCTCTGAATTTATGCTTAGTCTTCTCTCGAACCTTGAACGGACGGTTTGGGATAGAACGGCGCAGGAGATGGGAGTCCGCCCCGCCCCCCCCCCCTCCTCCTGTGTCTCCACGCCGTAAACATGTCCTCCTCCCTGATCAGCGCTCTTCCTGACCAGACGGCAAACAGATCATAAAAGGCCTCGTCCAGCCTGCAACAACACGGTGACGCAGGGCCCTGAGCAGCCCACAGAGCATCACCCTGTCTTGGAGGCAGCTGAGAGGTCTCCTCTCCCTTTTGCTGGTATCAGGGACGAGACAACGGAGAACCGGGTCCAGAATAAACAGACACAGAGAGCCGATGTTCACAAACAGATCGAGTTGCAAGAAGCAACGACGTCCATCTAGCAACAGGGTTAGCTGTAGGCTATCGAAGAAATGACGTCCCGGTCGATCTGCTGGGAGGCTGGCCAAATGTTCCCAATAGATTTCTGCCAAAGATGGAGAGAGAACTGAGGGTTGCTTACTGGGATAACGCACAAACTAATGAACATAACAACTGTTTTTATTATGAGATGAGCCCTGTAGAACAACATGTAAATAGGGATTTTAAATCTAGTTTGTAATAATATTTAATAATATCAGTAAGATTTAGGAAATTCAAGAGCACACCAAGGAATGACTATGTATGATCATCTGATTATAAAATAACAATTGACAACGTTCTATGAACGTCTGATTCATTGTTTGGTGCTGACTACTAGAGGTGTAAAACTCATATCCTTCTTTCGAATTTGCTTCCATCGGTTTGTGAAACTTTCATTTACGCCCCTTTTTTATTTATGTATTTAATTTCATTTTAGGAATGTATGATCTTCTTATTAGAGAAAAGAGGGAAAGATGAGGTGAGGGTTGTTGTAGTGGGCTGGACTCTAACCCGTGATACAGCTTAGACGGCTGGAGCACACCAGCTCACTGTTTTGGTCTGTCTGTCCTTTAAGTTATTATAATTTGTGCACAGTATTTCTACAGCTGAGACAGAGAAATTAAAATCCCACTCTCTGTGCCGGCACCAGGACTAGTGTTCTTCCATGATCACTTGTTCTCCAAATACCTAGATGGTACCTAGATGGTACCTAGATGTCCATGACTGATCACAACCATGTTCTCCAATCTTTCTCATTGCTCTCATCTCTCGGCAGCAGACGTTCTGATTCTAACATGGAAATACAAATAGAACCATGAGAATAGCGACGTAGGTATATTGTGTGCAGACAGAAGTTCTAGGGTATTTGGTGGTCCCTGTCCATAATCTACTGCAAACATATTTGCATTTATTTTTGGTGTTTCTTGGGAATTTAAACATGCCGTGCTTACTGCATCTGTCCCTAATCAAATGAATTGGAATAATAACAACACAGGGTAACTTTTCAAACACATGAGGTCACTCAGAGACCCACAAATCAGATCACAAACACACAACGCTACATATGAGGTCATCCATAGACCCACAAATTAGATCGCAAACACCCAACACCACATATGAGATCACCCTAGGATTCACAAATCAGATCGCAAACACCCAACACCACATATGAGATCACCCTAGGATGCACAAATCAGATCGCAAACACCCAACACCACATATGAGATCACCCTAGGATGCACAAATCAGATCGCAAACACCCAACGCCACATATGAGAACACCCAACGACGCACAAGATCACACAGATCACAAACACACAACACCACTGTCACGTCAAAGACTTTCAGCTGCATACAGACACACTACAGCCAGGTTTAGGGGCAAAACAGACATCGCTGTCGGCCTGAGATGTTTCTAACTCAACTCCCATAACACAGAGCCATCACGCGTCAGACATGAAAGAAGGGGGAGGCCTAAGCAACTCCCAACAGAGAAGGGGGAGAGAGAGGAGGGGGGCATATGGCAGGCGTATGAGCCACCCCACTCTCTTTAACCCCCCCCTTGTTCTCTCTAACCAACCCCCCCCCCCACCCAAAACCCACTAATCAGCGGTTCGGTGTTAGGACTCGTTTTGGGTTACTTTCATGCCTTTTGCCATTTCCCTGAAAAACAACACTGGGACAAACACAGCCACATGTGTCTATGTCCCGCTGGACAATAGGAGATGCAGAGAGGGTGACATGGAGAAATAAGAGAGGTTTTGCCTACATGTGTTTCTGAGTGTATTTTTCCACTTGTATAAAGTAGGGCACCGTTTGGGTTTAAACTCGAAGTAATCATGGCGAACGACAAAACAACATTCAGTATCCTCAACCTCCTCCTAGCTATGTTCCCTAAAAATGATACTTAATAATCCCAAAAAGGGTCATACGATCGAGAGAATGGCGTTCTACATGTGTTATCCATTCACGTAGACCATTGTTCTCGGATGCTCACAACAGTCAGATTGCTGCCAGGGTGAGACCCACGTCATCTGCTGAATCAAGTTCGGTCTGGGTTTGAAGTTCATATTTGACCTCTATCTGAGAGAGGAGTTGTGCTATGTGACTACGGTGAAACTCCAAAACTGGACACATCCTGGTGGAATACATATGTATCTAGGGTAGCATTTATGTGCCCACTTTTTTTAAAAGCAAAATTTTCCAAGCCAGGTTGTGTGCATTTCATTCCATCCAAACGCAGTAGGAAGGTGTTTTCTTTTTTTACAAAATTAAAATGTTTTGAAAATCCATCATGGTGGATGTTCTGGGTCCTGGAAGCAAATGTGTTCCTTGTGTGAAGGCAGACCCATGTACCAAATGTAGCAACTCAACGTCAAACAGGGGGAGGGGTGGGAGTCTTGATATTTCCTAGCATGCCACTTGTTATAGAATAATAACTCTAACAAATACAAAATGGTGCCAGGAGACATGCTGCTGGCTTTTTCAAAACAGACAGAAAAAAAAAGACAAAACACAAAAAAGAAACAAAGACACGGCATTCCAAGCCACGGTCAACCGTGCACATGTACTACTGCAGCATGGATTCAAATACAGCCTACTGGGGGAAAGAAAACCAATATCCAATATCCTGTTCAATAACTCATAACATGCACAAAGATATCTTCAGAAAGATAGAAAGACCAATAGGAAAGTAAGATGGTGGTTAGGGCCTATAGAAACAACATATGGATACAGAGAGATATAGGAGGGGGTGATAGCAGGATTTTTAAGCATTTCCAGACCCAAGCCGACAAGGCCTGGGGCATCTCCCCCTCGCCTAGTCCACTTGTCAATCACACTGTGGGGGAGGTAATGGGGGTAATGGGGGACAGGCAGTCCCCAGAAAACTCTCCACAGATGACTTTCATTTCTAACTCATAGCAGTTGATTTCAAAAACAACAAGTGAACCTCCCCCATCTCAGAGAAAAGCAAAAGCGGCGTGCATTATTTTTGAGCCGCATATTTCTTCACAAATGCAAAGACCAGCTTCATTTGAAGGAAAGCCTAGTAAAGAAAAAATCTAAACCATATACATCAGAATATATAAACACAGATTGAAGGATTGGACTGGGGATCTACGAACTGCGGCCGCTGAACTTAAACACAGCCAACCAAACAGCTCAAGACCCTGTAGGCTGAAAGGAATCGTACTGCATCCCATTCGACTAGAGAGGGCATCACAGAATACAGGGTAGGGAGCCTGTCAGTGGGGTTTCACCGGGTGACCCGGCTGGGTTAACCCACAAAGAGAGCATCACGGAAAAACTAAAGCCATCACACCCCACATTATCTGGACCCATCTTGTCGGGTTTGACCATGTAACGGAGCAACCGGGGAATTGTGTGTAATTGACGACAGAACTAGGGTGGCAGGTTTCTGTCTCCGGTTGACCCAGCCTGACCTGCGCTGCTTAGTGACCATGGAGACAGCAGCCACCGTAGCGGCCCGGGGAGTCCGGTTCCACCGCGGTGAGTGGGTAGCATCCCTGGGGCAAGAGAGGGAGGTCCAAGGGTGTGCATGAGAAAACACAGGGGCCAGGGAGGATGGGGGATTGGGGAGCAGGGTGAGGGCGGATCTCAGCTGGGTATAATTACAGGGTGTTAAAGAGAGATGCTATTGTCCCCTCCAGCCATGTTCTCCATGGACCTGAGGAACACTCCTTCGGTCGTCCCTGCCCCCCCCAGCCATGTTCTCCATGGACCTGAGGAACACTCCCACGGTCATCCCTGTCGCACACAGTGACTCGCAGGCCATCAGGGGCAAGGCCCATAGTGCCCAGCTCACGGTCCACCTTCACACACAGACCGGCCTTTCATCACCTCACACCACCGATTTCCTGTGGGTTCGGCCTCCATCGGTCCGGCGGGGGTCTGCAGGACAACCCTCCAGCACAGCTGATGATCTAACACCCAACAACCAACTTCAATCAGTTCATCACTTTACGCTTGGATGTTCAATTACCATAAAACCATAAATCGACACACACAACATGCACACGCACTCACACACACATCCTCTGGCCTGCAACCTCTGTCGGCTGGGCTCAGCAGGTGGTGAGGAACGACTTGATATCTAATCTGTACTGAGGTGAAGCTGGAAGAGCAGAACAGAGGGCCTGTGTTTGATGTCATGGGACGTGGCCGAAAGCCTACAGTACAAGGACCTGTGTCTTCAGAGAGGCGGGAAGCATTTGATTGTTGCGGAACACTCCGGATGGAGAAACCAGAGCCCTTTTAATGAAGTCCTTAACTCATCTTCCTATCCCTAACCCTCAGAAGCAGTTACTGACCAACCGATTTTATTAAAAGTATGAACATCAGAAAGTGGGACTGAATGTTGTCAAATTCCAGACATCCGTGACGCTAACATATGGGTTGTAGTGCGATGCCAACACATAGTAATGCAAAAACTTTGCCAGATGAACTTCCTAAACACAGGGCTATGCTGTAGGCTGCCAGATGAATGCTGACTAGTTCATAAAAAGAGTGGAGACAGTGATAGGTCAAGCAAATTCCCAAAAAACTAACTGAAAGGTGGATGAGATGTGGAGAAAGCAGGAGGGCCCATCTGAGGAGAGGAGGGAGGTCTTGCTGAATGACTCCGGCCTACACAGGCAGGGGGTTTCTACAGGGTCTGACTGGGACACTGGGTCAGTGTCTCCGTTCCAACTGCCCGTCTCTTTCCAAAACCTTCCACATTTGAGTGAAGGGGTGAATGCAGAGTATTGTAGGGGGAGTTTCCCAGTCTGTGGTGTCCGGCTGAAGCAGAACGCACTCTAAAGGGCAAGGCGCCAGAGGGACCAGAAAGTGGACCTGACTGACCTTTTTCACCAAGAGAGATGTGGAAAGGGGAGACCATGTTGTCTACTGTACTAGACGGCACTACTGCAGAGTCAGAACCCCTAACTGACACACAGGGGTCACCAGGAACATCTCTCCAGTCACACTTCATTCAGTTGCATGACACATTGCTGTCCATGAGTTGCATTGTGAGGGGTTTTTGATATGTTTTGTTAAGAGGCAGTTGGCTTTGAGTTTGTTCTGCGTCCAAAGCATGTCGAGAGATGTTGTTCTAAACAGTGAGCCTGCTGAGCCATAAAACAAAACCCTGTTCTCCCATGACTGGGAAAAGCATTAGATCTACATCAGCACGCTACACAAAACAATACACACATCCACAGTGAAATAAATCCCAGCCACATGAAAACTCCTGACATCAATAGGACTTCTCAGCCAAACAGCCACAGAGAACAATAGAGACAAGCTCACAAATGTGCCGCAGATGAGAAATACTGACGTGGCAAATATGGCTGAAACAACACATGGAAAAGTACCTCCTCCACTGACAGAAGGACAGAGACATTGGGGAGGAAAGCCAAGGCACTTGGATTTTCTACTCACACTAAGACCTTTGTCATACGCTCTCAGTTCAATGGTCTGTGGTGTGGATTTGAAGGACTTTACACTGATTAAACCTTGACATGAGATGCATGTGAATGAAAACATTAATAAACATTCACACAGCAAATTGGCTTGGAAAAAGTGTGTGCGTTCAGGAGTAATAAGCGTTTTAAAGTGAAACCTTTTAAATAAAATAAAAAAATATCCAATATGGTGGAAAATCTATACAACCGCAAATGGACGCCATGGTATACGATGAACTCAGCTTCACCAAAGGAAACAAATTTCCTAATTTAAAAGAAATCGGCCATATGTGTCCAAAGTTACGAGAGTAAACGCACATCCAACTTTAAACTGTTGGTGGCGCTAGAGTGGGCGAGGTACAGACGTGAAACTTGGAGAAAAGAAAGAAGTGGCGGCCCCCAACAATAAGGCCAAATTTCCCAACTTTTGACCATACCGGTCATTGGGCTGCTATAGACTCCCATGGCAGAAGAAGTTGTTGAGACATAATAATGAGAAAAGGCAGAAACTCAATGGGAGCCTTTACAGCCTTGCTGCTTGGCCCCAAACAATAATTAAAGAAATGTATGGTGATTTAAGATGGGTTTTTAAATTATATACATTTTTTCTTCCTTTACACCGTGCTCTTAAGTTCACCATGAAAACGTTAAGGACAAACAAAAAAAGGGCATGGTTTCAATAACATAAAAAAAAATCTAAATCAACATGTAATATATAATAATGTATTCAGACATGAATTGTACAGTTCATGTCATCGGCCACAATCAAATGTGATTGAGTGGTAAACAATAGAAATCAACGAGGGACAGCTTTCCACCCTTCTTCACCGAAGTACACTGTCAACTAGATAAAGCATTATTATGGCTGCCGCAGGGTTAGCTGAAGAACGAATCAATTTACCACAGCAGGCAAACAAGTCGATTCAGAATAGAATGGCGAACAAGAAC
Organism: Novumbra hubbsi; assembly: GCA_016801125.1. Classification (NCBI taxonomy): domain Eukaryota; kingdom Metazoa; phylum Chordata; class Actinopteri; order Esociformes; family Umbridae; genus Novumbra; species Novumbra hubbsi. The sequence continues at coordinate 1,879 of JACXGK010012844.1, read as the reverse complement.
GATTCAGAGTAAGTGAATCAACATTTTGCAGATAGTTCTGTGCCTATTCTCCTCAGAGGAAAGGTAATGATGACAGTGGTTTGCTTTGACCCGAGACCTAACAGTCCATCAGCCAGTTAAGAGAGTCATTTTCTAAACATGGCTCTCTGGTTATTAAACAGATAGTACATTAGTCTGTGTCCGGGGGTGGCCATGTGTTGGTGGTGCATTCAGGCCGCTTGTATGTAAACACAGCCGTCCTAGACTTTGCCTTACTGCCTCAGGAGGGAGGGAGACGTTCCAGGGTTTCCTGAACGGGGACAGGGAGTTAACTGCATCAGGACCCAGCCCTCCCTCCAGCCGGTGGGCCCTCTGTAATCCCCCCCGACTAAACACAGGAAGGAAGACACAGTAAATAACTGATAAACCACGCTACCCCCCCCACCCCCCGAAATTCTCCAATGCTGTGTGTGTGTGTGTGCGTGCGCGCACGTGTGTGTCATGTTTGGAGATCAGCTCGACACCGACAGGCAAGAATGTGACATCCTGGACAACGGATGAGACGAGGGGGAAGGTGGCGGGAAACAGAGTCCCTGTCACAGTTCCGGGGAGATTGTGGGACCCACCGCCCCCCTGCGTCTCACTGTGAAGGGGCCCCATGCCTCCAGCCGCATCCCCGGCTCCCCTGTCATCCCCCAAGGCTGGGGGTGGGGGGGGTGTATGGGGGATAGGTGGGGTGGTTGGACGGGTCAAAGACTAGGCTGTAAAGCGGCAGGGAGCGTGAGGGGTCAGCGGTGTTGGAGTCAGCATCACGCGTTCATTCACAAGTCTCCGCGACACTAAAATGTCCCCAGGAGTCGGCAGGGGGGCTGGTGGGTAGGAGACAGACGTCACAAAGGGAATCGAAGTCTGCAACGGGGACCATGTCCATACCCCGGGAACAAAGACATTTCCAGACGTGACGCCCCTGTCTATGAGATAAGAGGCACATATGGCACGGGGGCGACCCAACCAATATTAGGGTTCTCCAACAAGTCAGGCTATAGTGACCACGTCGACGTGAGGCAGATTTGAGTGGACCAGACTAGACCGCATCTCGTCCCAAAAGCCTTCCGATTGATCCGTGTTGGGCCCGCCATGCAGAAGTGCTTCAGGGAGACACATAAAAAAAACAGGCTGTTGTTTCACCGAACTGTTGCTCGCCAACCTTCTGACACTCCGCAGAAACCTTCACAGGGGTTGGAGCCTGCGCAGGAGAGGTCAGAGGTCAGGGTTCACGGGGTTAGAGACAGGAGTAACTGGAGGCAGATGAGGAGAGCGTGTCACTAGGCTCCGGTCTGACGGGTCAGTGACCTGTACAATACCTCAGAGCTTAGACAGACAAGGACGGTCCAGATAACCTGTCTAAAAACAACACCCTGACACACAGGCAGACGGTCTGACAGGCAGACATTGTACATTCACGGCACAGCCGCACAACAGACGGACCATACTAACGCAGGCAAACAGAGTGAACCCACAGGCAGGAATAGCAACCCAGTGACAACAGAAATACATAGGCCGACTGTGGTGGTCGCAGAGCCTGGCTCCCGGTCAGTAATAACGGGGAAGTATGATGTCATGAGAGGCAGGCAGGGCTAATCCCAGCAGATAGAGCCACAGGCCGGGGGGGGGGGGGAGGCTGCGCTGTTCTTCTCGCCTGCTCTTCCATTGCAAACATACTTACTTCCGACTACAGATGTTCCTCTTAATGAACAACAGGCAGACTTGACTGACTGGAGACATCCCGTTCATATCATTAAAGGAGTAGGCCTCCTACCGCCTGTTCATTCACCACTTCACCCCCCCCCCCCCAGCCAACTGGCCCAGCCGATGGCCTCTATCTGGGAGTGGCTCTGAC
>JACXGK010012843.1:0-13686 GCA_016801125.1 Novumbra hubbsi | reverse complement strand
ACTAACAGACCTGGGAAAAAGATTATTGTTATTGGCACCCAGTTTGAATGTCTTTAGTCAGGAACAGTTCCCCACTGCTGTTGTTGTGGTGACATTTCCATTTAAATGATTAGTCCCCCACACAGATGTATAACCGGCACAGTGGTGCGGTAGGTGGGTTGGAGACACGGCCTGTTTATTGGTGTCCTCTTGTGTTAGGAGCCGTGGCTGGCAGTGAAAATGAAATGGTTCAGCCACCCTCTGCCTCCAGCCCCAAACTGCTTCAGTATTGACTTCAAAGCCTAATGCCTTATCTGAAAAACTATAAAGCTCCACTCCTAACTACTCTCCTCCATTTTATATATCTGTAACTACATTTTACATGTCGGTAACTACATTTTACATGTCGGTAACTACCTTTTACATGTTGGTAACTACACTCTCCCTTCAAGTATTTATTGGTAAAGTTTGTGCTCCCATGATACGACTAGGGTTTTTTTGTTGTCTTAATTGGAGTATTTTGGACGATAGTGCTTACGGAGATGACCCCTGACGAGGTTGCTGGCCCAAGAGACTCCTCTACCCTCCTTTACCATAACAAGGCTGTAACTCACTACACAATTAAATGCTACATCATACTAAGTCAGCAGGAAATGGCTACAGGAGCTGTGTTCATTTGCTGTTAAGGCCTTACCCTACCACCCAAGGACGAGTGTTTGCGAGCGTGTGTGGAGTCTGCGTACGTGTTTCAGACTAGCATAGCTGTTTTAAAGGTTGTGGTCAAAGTCAATGTCAAAAGTGAATTTGGCTTATAACTGATTGTGAGGGGAAATTAACTCTAATTCATATCAAATGTATCCTAATCAGGAAAATTCACTGAAATCTAAAAAACTGCAGTCCAGAACAGTAGCCTTGTTTTGTTGTAGCCACTTAAAAAGCTAGTTTTCCTATTTTTTTTTGCACAGAATTGCTCTGTATTGCTTCTAACATACATTTCTAAATTAATCTTCTATTTCACTAGGAAACTCACATTGAGGCAGGAGCAACTGCTCGTTTCATTCCTGTGTTCTAGACTTAAAAAGGCACATGGCTTTAACAGGCCTTTAAAACAACTTCATTGTAGAACATCTGTTAATTGTAGGATGTGCAGTTTATTAGATCTTGTAACTGTTTTCTTTCCAAGGAAACTTTAGGGTTGGAACCACACAGCGATGTGGCATCCATCCTCAACATTGTGTTATCTTTTCCCCCACATGGCAACTGTCTTCCAGACGTGGGTTTGAATGCAAAAGTCACAGACCTTTTATTGGCCCCTTTATCATGGAAGATCACAGCAAAGCATTGTTTGATTGGTGGAGAAAGCACCTCCACCAATTACCCCACAGATTCAAGCTGACCTTTCGTTGTAGAAGGGAGTTGTGTAGTAGGTAACCTGGGAGGACACATAGAAAGACATAAGTAAGCCTGACTGCAGTTTACCAAAATATACCTGAACATGTCACCATCCATCTTGGAGGCCCTCCGGTGGACAGATGGCCCTTTATTAGAGCGTTTTGTTAAAGCCAATAAAAAAGCTTCTCTATATTTACAGAGACAAAATTATGCATTTAAAAAAAGAGCAGCTTACCCATGGTCAAACATGGAGGAGTTTCAGTGATGTTCTGTAGTTAAATTGCTGCCTTTGGCACTGGGTGTCTTGAATGTGGACATGTCGTCATAAAATCTGGTGATTACCAAGGCATTTTGGATTACAATTTCAAACCCACTTTCAGAAAGCTGGGTCTTCGTCATGAGTCTTTCAGTGGGGCAATGACCCAAACCATTCAAAAGTACCCCTGAATGGTTCAACACAACAGTAGACTATAACTCCAAATGTAGATCCAATTGAAGACCTTTGGTGAGATCTGAACACCACAGTCTGGGTCAATATGGCCAGTATTGAGTCTATTTTGATTTTTTCTCATCTATTTTTGTTTATTTTCTGACTTGAAAGGATGTATTACATTTGGTTAGCATTTAGGAAATCAGCTGTGAACCCCAAAATGTCCTCATGAATGGAGTAAAATAAATGTGTGTGAGAGAGAGTGTGTAATGTTTTAGTTTTATTGTACATACAGTAGAGCTGTAGATTTCATTCATACTTAATCCCAATGGAATATCACCACAGCAACATCACATTGCTCATCCTCCAACTCGAGTAATTTAAGAGCTATTGTTCCTTTTCTTTCTGGACCAGACTCTTTTCTCTCTTTCCCTCTCTTCCTTTCTGTCTCTTATCTCTGTCTTCCTCCTTCATTCGTCACGTATCCTGTCCCACTCCCTTCTCATTCTTCAACTTTTTACTCTGACCGATCACTCTTTGTCTTCCATGAGGAGTAGAATGGTTGCGGGATTGACTAAAGTTGAGGTTCTGACTTGTCTCTACTACAGATTTTGGGGTGTAATTGACAGCTTTGGGGTTCTGCCCTCAGCCCCCAGCTGGGATTGTTTCCCTGACAGTCGGCACAGGAAACATAATTGTACGTGCAAGCGGCCCCATGGTGTGATTGTTTATAACCACTTTATGTGACACTTTCAATCCTGCCGGAGATCAGCCGGGTCAGTGATTGCGGCTGGGATGTAAGGGTGCAGCGAGGGGGGATTGTAAAAGGCTTGTGGCCGATATTAAACCCCAAAATACACCTGGTTCTGGTGAAAAGTCTTCTTTGCAGACGGACACACTATCCCAGCCTCCACCAGCTGAAGGGGAACTTTTCCCTGTGAGCCGGGATCAATGTCGGTCAACCAATCAATCATACAGGCAATCAACAGCTGAAAGGTCAGAGGTCGGCCACTTACTTGCTTCGCAATAGAGTCCACACAAACAGCAAAGGCTAGGTTAATTCCTGCTTAATGGAGGTCAAGTCATGGGGAGGATATTGGCTTGAAACTCATTGATTGGTGAATTAGGGGGAACTGGATTGTTCATCCTGGCACTTGAAGTCCTTCATATACAGTGTCATTTTAAAAGGCCTGAGGGGACACAATGATACTTATCAATCTCCTCCTCCTCGAGCACTGAAGGCTTAATGACATGGCCCGGCCTCTCCCGACAAGCAGCGGAGTCCAGGCTTGAATCTAGAATGTGGCGGTCAGCTTGGTGCTACAAAAGAGTGTCTCAGGGTACTGTGTCTCATGCCAGGCTGTCATACTGTGTCACATAGCAGGCTGGCATACTGTGTCACATGGCAGGCTGTCATACTGTGTCACATGCCAGGCTGTCATACTGTGTCACATGGCAGGCTGTCATACTGTGTCACATGGCAGGCTGTCATACTGTGTCACATGGCAGGCTGGCATACTGTGTCACATGGCAGGCTGGCATACTGTGTCACATGGCAGGCTGTCATACTGTGTCACATGGCAGGCTGTCATACTGTGTCACATGGCAGGCTGGCATACTGTGTCACATGGCAGGCTGTCATACTGTGTCACATGGCAGGCTGTCATACTGTGTCACATGGCAGGCTGGCATACTGTGTCACATGGCAGGCTGTCATACTGTGTCACATGGCAGGCTGTCATACTGTGTATTTTTCTGCTGCAGATACATTTAGTAGGTGGGCTTCATCGCTGTGTTTCTATCATTGTAAAATGTTCCCTGACATAAATAGCTGGGATATGGTTTCCATTCTTCTGTTAAATGAACATTATGCCGAACTGTAGCCAAGAAAATGAATAGTTACTGTTTTTATTGACAGTGGAAAATATGGAAATATCTATGGTGATTGCGTGTTTGAAAAGATATAGTAGAGTGTTGTTTGGACAATATCACAGTATTATTTTGTGCTAGTGGCTGTATATGCACCTAAACTCATATTTGTTTCCGTCTAAAACATGTATTCCATCTTTTAAAGTAGGGAATGTAAATCATTTAGTTTTCAGCGCTTTCACGTTCATTAATAATGAATCCTATTTTTTCACATGGCTCTCTCCTGTCCCTGTAGAGCACACATGCTGTACAGTACGGGGAGCAATGTTCGGAACATCCAATCTCAAACAAAATCATAGCACGGAATCACAATAAATAAAAGGTTCATTGTAAGATGACATTGTTTCAATGCCAAAGATATGCGATCATATGGCCAGTTTTGTGTTGTTAGTTTTAATGGAAATTATCTTTGAAGAGGTATTGGGGCTGGTGGGTTAGATTCAAGAGGCTTCCTCATCTTGCCTCCTGTCTTTGTCCTTGACTGGTTACAGGCAAACATGTTTAAACAACCTTGGTCACGCTCTGCAGAGCTTTTAACTATTCTAAAAGTATACAGGTTAGTGCTAAATATGATGGTCAGGTAGAATTTGAAGCTGACACCTTCCTTTCCTGCAGAAAGACAAGATGGTTACGCGGCTGGATGTTGCTTGTGATTAAGATCTGTTTTTCCTGGTTGAAATGGCCCCAGTGGGACCCAGTTAAATGTGATTGCTGGCTATACGTTGATGAGAGGTGTCAGGCAGTGGGACTATAACCCAGCTGCTTCAAGCCAGACGCCTCCAGTGTTACTGATCGACCCGCCGGCTTATACAGACTACTAATGTCCTTCTCTTCAACACCCAACAGTCTCATGAGATATATGTTCTGCTTTTACTGTTGAAATGAAACCTGTTGCTCATGACAAACAGTGATGTCCAATGGCCAATCCTCCTACTTAGCCTGGCATGGTGTGTTGGGTGGGATTTAATGCGATGCTAGGAAGCCTGGGTGTGTGGGTATAGAGCAGGGCTGCTGTCATCATGGATGATGAACTTCTCATTCATCTTGGGAAGATGAAAGGAAGCTATCATCACATCCTTGAGCTCAGTCCAGTCTTCTGGTTCCGATCAGTGGGGTGAGCGTTGCATTCTGTCTGTTTGGACAAGGCTGGAATAAAGTGGACAACATCTAAAATGGCGGTTATAAGCTTACTTTAAAAAAAATTAAGTAGATCTAAGATGCCACAAGATACTCTCTTTGTTGTTTCTTTCAGTTTGGCAGAATTGTTTTCTCCTTCTCTGAACGTTTCCCTTTGTCAATACTATATAACAAAAAGTAATGAACTATATTTTCTGTTTAATGGAGGGTTAATATAATACTCTTCAGATGGGCTGTATGAAATGTTTAGAATTTTGTTTTTGTTTCCTAACTCTTCAGAGAGACAAAAACAACATTACGTCTTCTGAGTGCATGTCAACAATTAAATGCATTTAGAATAATTGTTTGAAGGTCTTGAATAAATACAAAGATTACATTTCTTTATTAATAATTTGAATAACCCTGTAATTGCGCTTTTAGCTAAAGAGGACTGTGTTGTCGTTGATGACTATGTAGCCTAATGCTGCTGCCATTTGATGCAGATAATAAAGGTAAACAACGTACAATACATTACATATACATCTACCAGGGAAGCTTAATCTAACTATCAGTAGCTTCCAATAAACCTGTTGGGGACTGCGTTTATAGGGAGACTACTGACAAACATAAGCCTTGCAGATAACTCCTGCTATTTTACATTGATGTTGTTGAAACCGAAATGTGGATTAATCTGGGCTGTCTAGGATACGAATGGTGCAGTCAAAAATAGCCATATTTAATCCTGCTTCACAGTTAGCAGGACGCTATCTATTAGCCTTATTGGGAGGCAAACAGGAGTTTTAAGATCCATGTTTGGCAGGATGTCCCTCTTTGTCTGTTTTCTAGCCAAATACTAAATGAAAATGTTCAGCGCATAGAGGATTAAAGGTTTCACCTCTGCATTCTAAAATTGGTAATAAGGGTCGAAGTAATAGCCCTGTCTGGGTTCTAATAGAAATGGCTTTGGTAGAGTAAAGGTGACATTATGAAGGATGACAAGTATGATTCATGCTGAGATGTGAAAAAGTGGTGGCAGTAACTAGGTTCGGGAAGACACACCATGACCTGCAATATATTATTATACTCCATTTACACTGGGTGGAGTTACTACAATAACACCTTAGCTTTCTCTCAGAACCCCTCCGATGATGACGCTCTGATCACCAGGTAGGTTCCACGGCTTCTTTCCACAGGTCATTTGTTGGTAGAAGGCTGTTTGCTACTTGGTGTTTAAAAAACGAAATTGTTTATGAAGATTGTCAATGATTTGGTTTGCCATTTGCACACGCATTTAGGTGATTTCCAATTGAAAACAACTGTAATATAGTGAGGTTTTATGCATCTCTGAATGGGGTCAAGTTTTAAATGATCAGAGGTATGGTGGGTCTATTAGGGCTTCGCTGAAGGAACAGGAACAGATGGAATTGTGAGAAATGTTTACCTCTCAACAGAATCTTTATACGTTGCGCACCTTCTCGAAAACCACTCTACTCACACAGAGTGCTCAAGGTCTTCCTAGTGGAACCAGATATCCGGTCAATCCTTCAAACAACATTCACAATGATCCTGGTCCAAACTACTGTACTAAATAGGGACTAGAGTGATATTTTGGACCCATCCCTAGTGTGTGGTACTACTGTACAATGACTTTCAAATCTCCATGTGTTTTGTAAATGGTGCCCTCAACATGCAGACCAAAGATATATCAATGCTGGGTAAGATGGCCACCATGATGCTGAGGAATCCGAATCAATTAGTATGAGACATACATGAAACATAAGACTTGCAAAATCAATCACTTTTGGAGTTCACTGTATTTAAGTTTGCTTGCCAAAGCATTATTTAGCAAACATATACCCAAACAACTCAAACTGTTATGGTAAAGCTAGGGACACCGAAACAACATTTACCTCAGGCTTTCCAATGAATAAGTGTTTTAACATATCACATCTGTTCAATTCCTATAATAATCCACTGCTCTTATTTCTTTATTGTCATTACCAGTAATACCATTTTTCAGAACCATACATTCTTTACAACAAGCACACCAAATTCACTTCATTAAATGTTATTCTCTAGTTTGCTAATAATTTAGGAGATTAAATTAACATTCAGTGTGCTACTTCCTCTGGCCCTTATTCATTCAAATTAATCCAATGTGTAATGTGTGGTTTGACAAGGCAATTATTTCACTGAAAACCTCAATAAAAATGCCCAGGGGCGCATTCAAAATCTGTTTAGTTTAATTTACTAAACCCATGGAGAGCCATGCAACAAAGCCTATGGGAGTGTAAAACATTTCATCCACTGTTATTAACACCTATGACAATAATGACATTCTGACGTTCGTTGTGTAACTGTCACAAGAAGTGAACAAAACAAAAACATAATTATTTGTCCCAGGGCAATTTTACAAAGCATTATTTTTAACCTAGCCAAATAGTCTAGTTCAAGTATGTTAGGTACAAGAATACATACAAGTTTATTTTTATTATTTGAAACAATACATTACTGTAAATGCCCCCTGCAAACAATACAAGTTCATCTACAGATGTTGTCATTACCTAATGATTTTACCAGCCCTCCGCTAGGATGTCCTTACCTCCTGGAAGAGGAACCAGAATTTAGTTTTTTGTTTTCTGACCCATTCCTAAGTGGGTCTCTGGGCTACTAGCGGGAACGGCGCAGTTTTAAAATTACACAACAGTAACTAATATCGGATAAAAAAAACCACTGATTTTCCCTGCAATTTTCTCACTGCCGTAGGGGGTTTCTTCTGTTTGTTTGTTTTTCATTAAAAGCTGTTGTAACTATGTTTAAATGTATGTTACGATTGTCTTGCACATCTATTAAAAGCTGTGCTCACTCTTCGTTGGCCTACAGTTGTTTCCACAGATATGCATCTTAAGAAAATGTATAAGGGGAAAATAACTACTTCCCTGCATGTAATCTGATAACTATGTACAACAAAATTCACAGTCTGATGTCTTTTCCTGTCCTTTCCAGTGTTCACATTTATAACTAACCCAGCTGCTACTGAGGTTTTACTCTTGATTCTGTGAAGGCTGCATTAGCAAGATGTTCTACAAACCTGAACCAACCTTGTTGACTGCTATTGAACAGTAAATCCAGACACATCAAACTTAAAGTTTCACTGTGTAGAATCCTGCCTTAAACAAGTATAAGACCTAGTTCATACAATAATCCAACTTGTCTCCTCCTCTTCTTCCCTTAAATAATGAGAATGGAATATTACTAGCTAGCATGTCAATGCAAAAAGATAGACGGACCGACAAGAACATGTAAATGGGGAGTACCGCCCTTTTAACTGAAAATGGCCCCTTTAATTAGTATTATTAAATGAACTATTATCTAATAAATTTAAGAGCTAGGGTTAAAAACATTATTAGCATCGGGAATGGCTTTTCCTGATTACCACTTTTCACACGCTCCCAACGTACCTTGTGGATTAGCAGCACAACTATGGAAGATAGTTCCTCTATCCAATAGACAGACTAAGACAACAACACAATAGCTTATAATAACTGCTTATAACAGTCCAACAACTGGGTTATCTACACCAAATTATAATCCCCTTTGTAGGAACATTTTCCCAAATGATTTATTGAAAGGGTTCTTTGTTCTTTCATCGCATGAGTGGTTGTAAAAATGTGCATCCCCAAACGTAGCAGCAGGGAGGCTACGGTATGGCTACGGTAGCACAGCCTTGTGTCAGCTCTCATAAACATGCCAGAATGAAACCCCGTCATATATAGAATGATAGCTGTCCAAGCCTACTGCTGGCGCTTTGCAGTCTGGTCACACACACACACACGTTCATCTGAATGGTGGAAAAAGTACAGCGGGGGACTTTCCCTTCACCACCTCTCTCTCTCAGACACGCTCCGTGGCCATTTAGAGGACAGTCTAATATTATCCCCCCCCATGTTCTGTCAATTCTATTTCCCTCCCTTTTTTTACTGCAACCTTGAAGCTCTCCCAGAGGACATCCCCTCAAATATTCTCTTTCACTCTCTACAGTGTCTCAGTGTCTGTCCCTGTCTCTCCATATGTCCATTCCTCCATCCCCTCAAACGTTGAATAATAGTTAAAAACAAACACTTGGAAACCAGTAATTGAAGAAAATACCAGTCAGTTGAAAAAATGGAAAAGAAATTGAATGACCTGTAGCCTTATCTTTTTTCATGTCTATATAGAAAATGATTCTGTATTGGTTTGAATCAATGCTTGCCTACAAATGTGTGTTCCTATACAGATGTATGAATAATATCTGTATGAAAACTAGTGCTGTCAATTGATTAAAATAATGAATCAATACTATCCACATGAACGTCTATAATTAGTCACGATTAAACCCAATTAATGATGTTTATTATTATTTATTTATCACAGTTATTAGCTTTGAAATGAGTCATTTGTGCACCCTGTCTTTGCCGAAATATCATCACTTACTTTTTAAAATTGTGGCAGAAATGACGTGAAACCATTTATCCATACAGAATTCTTCCATATCCTTTGGATTCAGCTTCCAGCAGACAGAGTTTGCTATGAAATCTCATGGTTCTTGACTAAGTCCATGATGCATGTATTCTGACATGGTTCCCAAGATCTTTGCAAGCAAAACAGCCCCACAATAAAGTACCTTTCCATCTGTATCCTGTTTGCAATCAAAGTTCCAATGATGTTTAGCAAACTCCAAAGGTAGATCTTTGTGTGTTGAGAAGGCAGGAGTTTGTTGGCTTGTAGATGGTGTCTAATTGTAGTTTTGGAGACGTTGTGATGCTAGTATTCAGCCAACTTTGCAAATTCTCCAAGTGGCATATAAGTAGAATTGTTTACCTCTCAAACCAAACTGTTCACTGTGCATGGGAGCAAAACACAGGTTCATCACGTTTCTATAGCTATACCTCAATAAAACAAAACATCATTGATGACCATTTTATTTGGAAAAAAGCTTGCAGTCCATATTTGTCAGACAGATAACAAATATGGACTGCAGCCAAGGCATTTAAGAGCTTTAAATGCGTTGCTCAGTTAGTAGAGGCTGGATTGTTGTTTTGATTCCTGCTGTGGCCAATCATTTCAAGATTCTGTTCTTTGGATGATGTTTGTTCTTATCTAACAGAAACACACACACGTTTTTTTCTTCTGTAAGTCTTGGGAGATTTCTAGGAGATGTCAATAGCGGGACTCCATTGGTAAAGCACTCACCATAGCAACCTTTTCTCCGTGGTATGTCTGCGTAGACCTGACGCTGTTTTGATCGCCATCTGTACTGGTCTAATTTACCAAACCACCTCGTCCTCTTGATTTAGCTTGAAGGGACAAGTGAACAACTTTGCTCACTTGCAGGGTTGATATCGCCCACAATTCATTGCGAACTGTCGTCATGTGTCTAATTCTGGTGGCTGCCAGCGCTGTAGTCACATGTAGTCATGTAGGTTTTTGCGTCAAACTCAAAACATCAACGCTGTTTTTGTGTCCAACTCAAATTGGATTATTAGTTTGGGAGGTGTGTAGCTAGTTGGTAAACCCTGTAGCGAGTTGGCTGACTCGGTCATCACTGTCCCTGGCTTGGGCGAAAGCACTTGCACGTACACTCAGGTGTGATGATGCAACACGTCATTCAAGGGCTCAGGGTGTGGAGTGTGGTCACTGCCAGGCAGGAAGCAGGAAGAATGGAAGTCAGCTGGGGCACCATGGCGACCGGCCGCCCTATCGCACACAGCATCTTGACAATGTCAGCTGTGACGAGGTGAAATTCAACTTGTCTTTATTTATCATCAGTCAGTCCCTCAGATGCATAGATATGTAGTGAGTTCTTGAAAAGGGGTTTGCAGCAATGCAAAAAAGTGGACACATGAAGTCAGAATGTACTCTTTAGTTTTAAAGTCCGCTCTCGACATTCAACAAAGGGACAGTCCTCAACATAAATTAGGTCAACAGCTAACAGTCAAGGTGTGGGTTGATCTTCTGGATTTCCTTCAGTTCACAGTGATGTGGCACACGACCCAGGACAGCGAGAAATGGAGAGGAAGTGATAAAAAGAGAGAATGAGATAGGGGAGAGGATAGAGGATAGAGGATAGAGGATAGAGGGGAGAGGGGAGAGGGGAGAGAGACAGATCCAGTTTGGAGGAAGACCGACAGACTGAGACAGGGCCAGAGAAAGTATTAGGCAATGAAGGGATTTTTGAAGTCTTACACCACGTTGTTTCTCTGTTTGGGCAAAATCAAACAGATTACAGCTCAATCCTCTTCCCCCCCAGACAGGAAGTGGAGACACGAAGCAGGATGAGAACAGTGTGCCTTCAGATACTGCTTGTTGGACATGTTGGACAGCATCAGCTGTGAACACTTATGACATGATAAACCCAGGTGCACATTTACAATCATCTCCATTGTTTTTCTCATCGTGATCAACATTGTCTTCCATGTTTATGTTTCACACACACCATCACACCTTCACACCATCACACCCCACCATTTACACACACCTACACACACACCATCACACCTTCACACCATCACACACACCATCACCCATCATCACACACACCATCACCCATCATCACACACACCATCACACACGGCATCACAGACCGCATCACGCACACCATCGCCGCATCACACACACACACCATCACACGCAGTCGGAGGCAACGCATCATAACCAATGCTTGCTACAGTGATGGATGCGCTAGCTCACCCACTCTTTTCCCAGGCACCCCTCTGTCTCTCTCTGTGCCAGCGGCGTAATGGATGTGGCGTCGGTTCAACGGGAGTGGCTTTAGAAGAACCCCGGAAACCGTTTGGCTTATATACGAGGACCTAGATGAGCCCAGGAAAGTAACAGCAGTAGGTTGTTCTGAACTGAAGTATATTCTAGCTTCCGCGTTGACGTAAGGATCCGGTAAATTGTGCAGCGCGTGTCGAGTGTCAAAGGAGGCCTGAATGCTATCCAGTTATGGTTCCTCCTCATCGTGGATCCTGTATGGTCCGCATCACGACTGCCAGGCCAGCATCCGGGGGTTTGTGAACCTGAATGGGCACGTGTGTGAAGGCGCTGGCAGCCCAGTTCAGATGCCCGGGGTGATTTAGAAGGCCTTTCTGAGCAGCACTGCATGCGGCCAGAATACGAAGGGTGTTTATGCACCAAAGTGCCAAACATATTATACTGACGTCACGCCCCTGCGTTCCAATTGGTGGCCTTAGGTGGTACGATGCTGCTCACTGGTGGACCAGTGTGCGCTAAATACGTATGTAGGGTGCATTTTGGAACGAAGCCTTGACATCAGTATACGACACACTTTCAGCAAACATCTCCTTTATTCTCATCACACCAGCCAGTTTCCCCCGCAGGGAAAGTTATTCAAGGCAAAGGAAGTAGCTTGCTGTAGGCCCATAGATGATGTACGCCATCCAACTTTAATCTCTAAAAACGGTTACCTCTGTAGTTTGTTGACATCCGACTTCCAGGTTGTCCTGTTTGCTTGTCCTGCTTCTGTTCGTCTTCTGTGGACCTTGTGGTTAGACTTGAACAAAATGCTGGGTTATGGAAACACTGCTGGCAGAAACGTCTGAGCATGCGATGTGATTACGACTTAAGACTTCTGAATCAGTAAATATGTCATACAGTCAACATTCATCAACATGACGGTCTCTGTCATTGTCCCACCTTGAAGAAATGAATTGTTCAAACGCCAGGCAAACCCGTTCCACAAACAACTTTACATTTAATGGTTACAGCAGGTTTTTTTTTGTGTCCTAACTGTTGGGTTATCTGTTATAGGGTATTTGTGCCATCCTTATCAAGGAAGTGGCCATGCCCTTCTCAGGTCTAATCAATGGACCGTTTCCCCCTTGCTGGTATGTAATTGGCTCTGAGTGTCCACAAGGTGATGCATTAATTATTCCACACACGGATACAGGGAGAAGGTCAAGGAGAGAGCGAGAGACTGAGAGGGACTGAGATTACAAGAGAGCGAGAGAGAGAGAGGGACAGAGATTACAAGAGAGTGAGAGACAGAGAGGGACTGAGATTACAAGAGAGCGATAGACAGGGAGGGACTATAAATAAAAAAGGTAAACGTGTGTGTATGTGTATAAGTATATGTGTTTACCTTGTATACTTTGATGAGATACATTTTCTGTATTATCAATCTGCATTTTACTATAATACGTATCATCACAGTGGTTGTTATATTATTCTTTATTGTTGTATTGCTTTGGCAATACTTGTAAATGTTCTTGTCATGCCAATAAAGCCATTGAAATTGAATTGATTGACATTACAGGAGAGTGAGATACAGAGAGGGACTGAGATTACAAAAGAGTGAGAGACAGATAAGAAGCAAAGCATGTTTCTTTTTGTTTGGAGAAAGCAGGAGAGAGTTGTGTGGAGGGAATTGTATAGAGAGAGATGTGTGGAGGGAATTGTATAGAGAGAGATGTGTGGAGAAAGACTTATGGAGGGAGATGTATGGAGAGATGTGTGGAGAGAGACTTATGGAGGGAGACGTATGGAGAGAGACTTATGGAGGGAGACTTATGGAGGGAGACTTATGGAGGGAGACGTGTGGAGGGAGACGTGTGGAGGGAGACATGTGGAGGGAGACGTATGGAGAGATGTGTGAAGAGAGACTTATGGAGGGAGACTTATGGAGAGACGTGTGGAGAGAGACTTGTGGAGGGAGACGTATGGAGAGATGTGTGGAGAGAGACTTATGTAGGGAGAAGTGTGGTGGGAGACGTATGGAGAGATGTGTGGAGAGAGACTTATGGAGGGAGACGTATGGAGAGACGTGTGGAGAGAGACTT